>JH720021.1:266110-436632 GCA_000231845.2 Tetrahymena malaccensis 436 | reverse complement strand
ATGGCAAAGGGGTCTTCTATTATTATGATGGAAATAGATATGAAGGAGACTTCAAAGATGAAGTTTTTCATGGCAAAGGGGTCTACTATTATTCTAGTGGAAGTAGATATGAAGGTGATTACAAGAATGGTAAAAGATATGGTGAAGGAGTATATTTTTATTCTGATGGTACTAAATAATATTAAAGTTGGAAAGATGATAAAAAAATATGAAAAAAATTAATTTAAAAGCTTTACAAAAAATAGAAAATTTTGTTATTATATTAAGAATTTCTAACTTTACTTTAAAAAAGTAAGTAAATAAAAATATAGCACTTCCAGCTTTTGTAATTCCTATATTTACTATATATTAATTTGATAAATAATAATATTTTAATTATTTTCATAAATTATTTATTTTATAATTTTTAATTAAATAATAAAATTTAAAATATCCAATTTTATTTTTATTTTTTAAATTAATTTAGAAAAAATTTAAAAATTTTAAATTATTTTTTATGTCATCGTTTTTAATATTTATATTTTTTGACGTTATTAGAAAAAGATATTTATATTGATTTATCTTTTAAATTTAATGATTTTTTTTGATTAGAAATGAAATTTAAATCTATTTATTTAAATAGAATTATTAATTCCATAAATTTATTGGTTTATCATCTAATAAAAAAAATTTAAATACCACAAAAAAAAAAGATATTGAAGATTAGTGAAGAAAACATTAAATTGATAAATAAATAATTATTTTTAACTAAAATTTAAGTTATTTAAGGCAAAGTGATTATTAAAAATAAGATTTTTAATTTTCTTTCTAGCTAGTTAGTTTAATAAAAAATCCTTAAATCTTTTTGATTTAAGGAAATGCGTTAATGGAATGGAATAGATTATTTGGTTTATTCATTCATCTTTTGTTTAAAAACAAAAAATCTGCTTCACTGGATAGCTGATTGCTTGATTGATTGATTGAAACAAAAACAGAGATCTTAATAAAGTCATAAAAATAATTAATAAATTAATTAGAGTTAATTGGTTAATAAATATTAGAAAACATATAGGAAAAAAGTTCGTTTTTTTCAATAACAAAAGTAAAGGAGAAGTTTATAACTTTGCAAAATAAAATATAAATAGCTTATTTAATTTAGCATAGAAAATAATTGCAATAAAGATATCTAAATCTATGGGAGACACATATTATTCAACTTCCTCATCTAAACAGTTTTTAGGGCATTCCAACTACGATGAGATGGTTGACGGACGCCGCTCTCACTAAATATTTTCATTTAATCCATCTATAGGCTAGAGCAATTAATAATAAAGAAATACCATTTAGGATAAAAGAGACATAGATAAAATTATGCAGAGATACTCAAATCCATAGGGACAGGATAAAGCTTTCTTTCAAAGTAATAGTTTTCAACCAACCAAGAGTGGTGTTTAGAGCAACTATGATTAAGGCTAGACACCAGAATATAATCAAAATAATTAAGGGGAAGGACCAGTTAATTTTGTTAATAGCCAAAATTTTGATGACCAAGTGCAAAGAAACTAAATAAGTTAGAAATATTAAGTAAATTATCCTAATCTGTTAGATGACGATACCTCTCTGATGACCAGTCTTAATTAATCTAGGAATCCGAATGATACTTAAGTTTATAACGGAGTGATAAATCCGTTTATGAAAAACTTCGATAACTCGATGAGGACAGATGCAGAAGATGCCAACAGCCCTAGAAATAATTATGACAAATTTCATTAATTTGAAAAATTAGACCTAAATTAAATGGCTGCTTCAATGAAGCAAAGCAACAATGGCGAAAGAGTAACATTTGGGTTTAATAATAATCCTAATGTTTTCGAATTGCGTTAGAGTTAATTGAATGCTTAAGCAAATTAATCTATAAATCAGCAAGCATAAATTAACTTCTCGCTAGGAGGGTCAAACGCAATTATAGGTAGAGAATCTTAGTAATCGATACCTTCTTATTAGCAAGCACAATAACCATAGGCAAATTTAGAAAATTATAAATTCTTTAGCTCTCCAGTTGGAAATATTTCAAATCAAAGCTCTAATTTTGCACAATCAGTTTCAGGCTAGTTTGGAAATAATTAATAATCAGAATAGTATGGGATTTAGTCAAAGAATGAGCAACCCAACTATGCCAGTAATAATAACGAGGATGATAATATGATTTTGAAAGATTTAAATAATGACGACGGCGATAATAATATCTTTGGAAGTGACGATGATTTAACTAAATAAGAAGAACAAGAGCAAAGAGTTAATTAAATGCATGCAGAAATAAGCGTTTTAAACGATTAAGTTCACAAAATGCTTAAGATGTATAAAAATTAACTTGACTAGTAAAACGATAAAAAATAGGTTAAGCAAAAAGTCAAATAAGATGCGTCTCTTTTATCAAAAAATTACAGAGAAATAATAAACAAATTCGATGATCTTAGCTGCAACGATGATGTGTCATAGATTTCTATAAACTCGAAAAGTAACATGAGCAGTTTCGCTGGATATTCTTTGCTCAGAGGAAATACAAAAAAAGAAAAGGAAATAAATGTTATGATGAATTTAGTTGAATAATTCCTTTGTAAATTTGATGACGATTTCCAAAACTAGTCAATAATAAGATAAACTCAAAATTAAAGCCAACCAACCTAAAACTCTGTCAAGATATAACAATAATAACAAGATGATAAGTACTAACAAATCCTCAGGAACCAAAATCAATCAAATATTTATAGTGATATAGAAAAAATGTCTATGAAATAGTAGCAACAACAAAAACAGCCAATGCTTGCATAGCAATATTAACTCTAAAACCAGAATTAATAAAACTCATAAGCTCAAAAACAACAACAACAACAACAACAACAACAACAACAACAACAACAACAATAATAGCAGTAGTAGATATATTCGCAGTAACAATAGCAACAGACATATTAATAAAAATAATAAGAAAATAATCAACAATTCAAACAAGAATATTAATAGCCATAATAAAATTAATATCAACAATAATAACAAAGTCAACCAGCAATCAATCTTATAGTTACTCCACCTCCTAATAATTACGCGTTTGATAATAAAAATTTCTTAAATTCACCATAATCTCACATCGAATAAAGGTTTACAGTTGATGGCAGAATGAATGTTTAGCCACCTTCTACCCATAACTCACCTTAAGTTTCATAGATTACTGAAAAGAGAAATACTTATGATGCAAAGATAACTGTTTAACAAGGCTCAAATTTTAATTCTCCAGCTGCTTAAAACATTGGTAATTAAATTTAGCCATAAGATTTAAATTGCATGTACTCTAAATTAC
Source organism: Tetrahymena malaccensis 436 (assembly GCA_000231845.2). Taxonomy (NCBI): domain Eukaryota; phylum Ciliophora; class Oligohymenophorea; order Hymenostomatida; family Tetrahymenidae; genus Tetrahymena; species Tetrahymena malaccensis. Next base: position 433,295 of record JH720021.1, on the reverse strand, counting down.
CTTCTGGGATAATGTCGAATTAATCTTCTTCTCATAGCACAAGCAGCACAGTAACTTCAACTCAACAAGGTATTAATTTGGACATCGACAAAATTCTATAAGTACATAAAAAAGATCATACTGATAATCCTTTCAATTCAACTATCTAATCTCCAAACTCGTCCATTTAATAGACAAGTACCCCAACAAATGTTTATGATTAACAGTTCTTTACTTCAAACAACAACAAAAATTACCTCTTATCTAACATTCAAGTTTAATAACAAAATGAAATCGAGGAAAACGTTAAAAGAGCATAATTACCTGGTCTTAGATCAGTTTCTAGTGCTTAACCATAATTAGGATAGATTAACTAATTAACTGTTCAAAATTAAACAAATGTTCTGAATCCAAATACTGCACATGCTTACTCTTAGTCAACGAGGACAAGTGGAGTTAACTAATTTAATTTGAATACTATTTCTCCTTAAAATATAGGTAACTTTAGTAATCCATAAACTCCTTCTAATACAATTACTCCTTAAGCTCCAACAAACAATGCTGCAAGTGAAATATAATTTAATAATTTTAATTTTAAAAATAATACTTTGTCTCCTCCTTAGCCATCATTCAATTTGAATACTTAAGGAGCAAGCTATTCTAATCCTGCCAGTCTCACACACATACCTGCTTTCTCTAAATCCCCTTCCTTAAATCCAGGATCTTCTGGATAAATTCCAGCAGAAACTCAAAAGACAACATAATAAGCAAGTCTTACTACCTAAAATAACTCTAAAGAAAACAATATATTTGATACTCATGAACAGCTAGACTTATATTGCACTAATTGTGATTAGTATTTCAAAGTAGCAATTTACTTTGATCATGTAAAGACTTGTGATAAAGACCATAATCATAAAATGAACTAAGCACTTGATGACACATTTTACAGTTTAGAACAATCAACTGCAATAATGAATAAGTTAGATAATAAAATTGACAAAATAAGCAGAAATATTTCAAATGCCTTACAATTGCAGAAATTACCTCAAACAAGAGACATTCTCTCAGAAACAATCAGAGATTTAGCAGAAACTCTTAAATCTGAGAATCCACAAACAGTAAAAAAAATTATAAAGAAAATAGAGCAAAATACTAGATCAATGGATGCACAAATTGGAAATTTACCATAGTCATCTTCTTACAAACTTTATTTATATTTGAAAAGAGTCACTAACATTTTGCGTGAGAAAGAAACTGCCTTGGAATAATCAGCAATGTTAAAAGAAATTTCTATGGTATATGCGCCTAAGCAACCAGTTATTAATGATAATAAAATAAATAATAATAATAATAATTTAACAACAAACATACATCCAACTACTGCTTAATTATAACAACAATAATAGCAGAATTTCTATGCTCCTCGTTTCAGTTATCAGCCAAGCACAACTCAATAAATGACCTTTAATAACAATTTTGTAAGAAATACAGTTTCTACAAACTCAGATCTTGAAAAGAAAAGCAAATTTTATGATTTAGCAGGAGAAATAAAAAATAAATTACCACCAAATCATTTTGGAACTTCATTCCTTATTTCTGAGCTATATGAAGAAGCAAAGTAGATTCCAGATAATTAATGGTAATAATTCTTGCTAAACAAATTTAAAATGACTAATTGATCATTTAAAGAAAAATAGAATGGTAACTAATTAGTGGTTTAATAAAATTATAAATTTTAATACTAATGTAAAAATAATAAAATGTACTTTTAATACAAAACATTATTTTGTAACTTAATAATTTGAACATTTTGTTTTCTACCAAGAGAGAGATATATATATTTATTTTTATTAATTTAATCTTACCTCTTTATTTTATTTAAAATAAATAACCTTCCCCATTAATATAAATGAAACAAAGGTTTATTCAGTCATTAATTTTATCTTCTTATTTTCTTTTAATCATTTTATTGTTTAAAAAAAATAAAATCTCTTTTTTACAGTTAAAAAATATAAAAATAGTAAAATATTTGTTTTTATTTTAAGCATCAAAAATAATTTAAATGAAATTGTTTTGTTTTTTATAAGCTATTTAGAGCATTTTCTTTAATTTAATATAATTTTTTTAATTATCATATAAAGGGAAAAATGAGGTCTGCGACCTCGTTTTTAAATATATGTTGTTTTTATATTCATTTTTTCATAAAATATTAAAATTTAAAATAAACAATTAAATAAATTATAAATTTTTTAATATAATTTAATTATTTATTAAATTAAATCTACTGCTTAACTATTTAACAAGTAATAAAAATAATTATTTAAGTTAGAATAAAGAAATGTTAATATTTAAATTATTAAAATGTTCTAAATTAAAAAATATTTCATTTTCTTAATTATATTAATACTCACAAAGCAAATCATTGATTATATCCGATTAAAAATTAAGTTAAAAATGAACAATTTTAATCATTTTAAAATGAATTTGTAGAGTAGCCGTATATTATTTTTTGCTGTTACTCTTTTAATATTTATTTAAATTATTTTCCTAATAATATAGGATTGAGTTATCCTACGTTTTAAATGTTAGACTTGAAAAAAATTTTATTTCGTGGAATTTTGCAATCTTAAATAATTTCTTTATAAATAGGAATCTAAATAAGCTGGTCACTACATTGAAGGTTGTTGTTAATGGTTTCTTAAATTCTAAATTAAATATCGTAAAAGTCTATTAAATCCCCTATTTAAGAATTTATTAGCCAGTAGCCTCCTTATGGATAACTCTTTTTCGAAAAATATGAGGCTTAGGCTTCATATATTATTATAAAATTCCTATGAATTATATTTTATCTTAGAGCTTTTGTAAAATTAATTAGCCAAGTTACTCCTTTTCCTGTTCCAATTTCAAATTCATCCTCATAGTCTATGCTAACTCCGTCAATATATGGTAAAGTATTTAAATACTAAGCTAAATTTAGAGCTACTGATGAGGGGTTTTTGTTAGTAGGAAATTCAGAACCACCAAATAATCTAATTAGAAGCTTTTTTGAATTTTTAGTAAAGATTTATTTCAGATATTACTGTACTTACTAATTGTTTGAGCCAAATTAATTGGTGCCTAAATAATTGTAAACATTCTAATATGCTTATAAAACATCTAGGCCCTATCCACTGGAAACCCACACATTCATAATTAACATATCATAAATAGAATTTCCTCCAAATGATTCAATAACACTAGGTCCCCACCACGATTTCATTTAAGTTATATATGCTATTTTGGACAGTATTTTATTTTCAGTGCATAAATCAGAGTAATTAGTTTAATTATTTTATTTATATTTGTTTGCATTATCATTAAGTAAATTATTTTAAATACTATTTATATTTTCATTTGGGTTAGGATTTACTTAATTTTAATAACTCTATTAAGTATACTTTAAGTTTTGATTGTTAGTTTTAGGTTATTAGCAACTATTTTAAGTATCACTTTTTATCAAAAAATTATATCCTTCATAGAAAGATTTTATAAAAATACCTTAAATGTCACTTTTTAGTTACCAAATAAAAAATGCAGGTACTTAAAGTTGAAGATTGATCTCAGCTTATCTAACAAGTTTCCCTAAATCATATGGATTTACATATCCAGTGTTATAAACATCTTATTTTGTAGCAGGTTTTCCTAAAACTAATTTTTCAATTGGAATTTGATTTATCTAAATGATTTCTTTGTAAGATGTACCTAAAAAAGGCGGTCCACTAGAAATAAATAATTTGTCAAAAGTATCATAAGTATTGGAGTCTCCCTAATTGTAGAACTAAATATTATACCAATCTATTGAATGCCCTACTTGTTTATGCAATTTATAGTAACCTCCTTCTTAATAGTACTATTTAGAGAAATATGGTGCTTAGGGAGCGTGTGTAATGATATATTAATTACCTAATCTTAACCTTAGCTACTATTAAAATATAATCAGCCATTAAACACCAGTCCCATTCAAAATTGCTTCATTATCTTCATAATCAATATCAATTCCATCTATGTAAGGATTATTTTTAACCCAATCAGATAGCTTATTAGCTACATCTAGAGGGTTTTATGAAGTAGGAAAATCTGTACCTCCAAAAGCAGCAATAAATAATTTCTTCTGTTTCTAATGAAATAAATCTAAAATGGTCTTTTAAGCTTCAGAATTACTACATCCAAATTATTTTGTGCCAAGATTCTCGTAAATATTCTCATAAAGTTTCACAGAATCAAAAGCACCTTATTAAGATAGCCAAAATGATAAAATAACTATGTCATAATTAGAGTTTAATCCGAAGCTATCATAAATAATATCAGGTCCCCACCATTTATTTACAGAGTTGATATAAGCTATGCTTCTTATTTTTTTTTAAGCAGCTTACTGATTCATTTTAGAAAAATCTAATATATTGATATTTATTCTTTCAAGAAGACTTCTGTTTGTTAATTTCTAATGAATTTTAATTTATAAATTATCCTAAGTATTTTATGTTAAATTTATTAGAATATTCATCAGACTATTTATTCATATAATACCGATCAGAAGTGTTAGACTTAGAATAGTAAGACTAAAGGAATATATACCTTTAGTTAGATTTGATTTATTAAATTAATTTTTCGATCAAAAGTCCTTATAGTAATTACTAATTAATTAACCTTTGTAATTTTTAATACCATAAAAAACATTTTTGAACTTTAAAGAATAGAGCGAGTAAGATTGAACATATTTAATAAAATTATTAGTATAAATGTTAATTTAAATAGTCGATAAAAGGTTAATATGAATTTAATTTTAAATATAAAATTAATTGTCTTCAAAATAAAACTATTTCAAAAATACATTTAAAAGTTAATTCATTTAATAAACCAAAGCTCAAATTCTTGTAGCAAAGAAGCATTTTGGAGTAGCTTTAATTTAAGTGTTGTATATATTTGTAAAAATATATCTTATAACTTTATATTTTTAATTTAAGATAAATTTGATTGAATTATAATGTGTATAATTTTTTGTAGGTAATACCTAAATATATATTTAAAATATGACTTTCAAAGAAAAACTTAAAAAATTAAGATATTCTTTTACTTAAATTTATCCTAAAATATATAAGTACATTAATATTCTTGACTAAAATTTATGTATCCTGAATCTTAAAATTAAAAAATAGAATATATTTTTAACATATAAGAAGTTAGAAACTTTCTTTAGAATTTTGATTTGATTGGCAGAAGAAAATAAGGCAAGCTATGAAAGAAAAGTCTAGTTTTTAAAATTACATTTTGTATTTTAAATATTCATATTTTATTTATTTTTACTTATATCCTCATATAAAAAGTAGTTCATTATTATAGGTTACAAAAATTTAATATTTTAGCTAAAAATATTATTTAAATTTCTAAAATTAAAACTAAACACTTATGTTTTAATGAAATATTTTTGGTAGTTAATTTAATAATTCCTTAAAGAAATTACAACGCTTTTTTCAAACACATAAATTTACTTTAAGAAATAAAATACTTTGTTTAATTGATTTTACTATTTATCAGAATAATAAAGCTAAAAGAGATACTAATAAAGCAAAAACTAAAACAGAAGAAGAGCTTGAGCAAACAAAACCATTAGCGGCAGTGGCTCCAGTGCATGTTGCACTGCAAGTAGAACCATTGAAGTATTGACCAGCAGGAATAACAGAACCGGTCTTTCCATTGCATGAATTGCAGATCCAACCATTAAGAACAGCAGGGGCAGTAATTGCAACAGAGCAATCACTAAATTAACAGTTTTAACCAGCATTAGTAGCATCATAGGCGAATAAATTTGAAGTATTAGTGTCCTTACCACAACCATTACAGTTAGCAGCAGCACCTCCTACAACAGCAGCAGTACCACAAGTAACATCAGCACCAAGAACAGGAGTAGCTCTAATAGAAACAGCGGAAACTGAAAGGATGAGGGCAATAGCAATTAATTTGTTCATTTTTTTGGATATTTTAATTTGTTATTTTTATTTTATTATTTAATTACAAAAAATAAATTTCAGTATGTAGTATTTAAAATATCCAGATAATGTATATCCTCATTAACATGCGCTTGTTTTAATTAGAGATATATTTGAGTTAGGGGTATTTTAATTAAATAGCTAATATTTAAAAAAAAATAATCAAAGGGGTAAGTAAATTCTAACAGACTAAAGTATACCTTTAAAATGGATATTTTGTAAATATTTATTTATTTGAAATCATTTTTGTTTTTTACATGAATTTTAGATAAGTAACTGTTTGGGTAAGAAATATGATTTCTATAACATTCAAAATTTTTAAAATTAGAACTTATTTTTCTATTTTTATCATTAGTTTTTGAATTTGTCTATTATTTAATTTCAAGCTATTAATTTCAATTTTACTCTTTTTGAATTTTAAAATTGATTCATCAGTTAAGTTAATTCAATTTTATCAATTATAAGAATCATAACACAAAGATTTATTATTTAACATATTTATCTAAATGTTCATCTAATTTTACATCTCAGAAAATATTTTAATTTTATTAAAGCAAACTTGTTATAAGCATTATTCACTAATTTTTATATATATATAATCAATATCAAGAAATGTCTTCATTATTTATAATTAAATAGATAAAAAGAAAAATCAGATAAAATTCAAATTTATTTATTAAATTTTAGTATTTGTATATATTATTTCAAGTAAATGCGTATTAAAATATAATACGTGCATATAGTTTTATGGTTTTAAATTTATTACAAAATTTTATTCATCATCAAATTATGTATCAGGTATCAACTAATCTAACTAAGCAGATAAAAAATTTATTAAAAAGCATTATTTTGTTAATCAAAACAATTCAAATTATGATACTTTAATGAAAGATTCATCACCTGAAATTTATATATTAATATTTATGACTGTAATGAATAATAATTTCATATCTTTTTAACTTACATGTTTTACAAATAAATTATTAATAAATATTTAACTGAAATAAAATGAGAAACCCTATAATTAACCTGGCTTTTAGTTAAAAAAATGTATTTTGCACAAATAAAAATAAATATCTATGATAGAAAAAATAAATATATAATATCATCATATACTTGAATCATGAAAATGATAAAGTTTCATATTATTTGCAACATTAAAAAATGACGTAATACATTTTAAATCTAGGTAAACTAAAAAACTTATTTCACGTGAAAATTGATTAAGGATTTTGAAGTACTTTCTTCTCGCTTTAATTAATAAGGATTAAATTAATTTTTAGAAAAATTGTGGAAAAATTAAGTTTAATTTGAAAGTGCCCTGAATTAGCAAGGTTTGTAATGTAAGTGCAAATAAATTAATAAAATTTATAGCTATATTCCATTTTCATATTATCTTTAGAGAGAGATTTGTATAAAATGCTTATGCAACATGGTTTAATCCATATAAATTATAATACTTAAATTATATATAAAAATTTATATTTGGTTTTTTAGTAAATGAAGACATATTGAATTAAGTATGTGAAATCAAGAAGATAATGACTTTATTTAGATTTTATTTATTATGAATCACACCTCCTAATAAATTTATTTGTAAAATTTAAAATAAAATTTTTATAAAAGGAAGTTTTAAAACACAAAGCATTTTAAAAAGAAAATAGCTTTAAGCTGAGGTAAATAGTTTTAAGATGAAGATAGGAAAACATTCCAATTATTTTCATGCATTCATATATTAATATAGTTTTTTAATTTGAAAATTGTAAGCATATTTGTTTCATAATCGATTTATTTAAAATAATATGGGATAAAATTGTATAAAATAAAATTGATTTCAAAACTAAAACGTAGAAATCGATTAGCTTTTTATTCTTTTATTGTCACCTAACATTTTTTCTTTTTGAAAATCTAACTATCACTTTTATTATGGAATTTAAAATTCAAATTTTCTTTTCTTTGTTTTTGTTATAAAAATAAAATCAGATTTATTATATTAATATGTCAACTAGCATCTAACTTTTTTATCTCGTTATATATGAAGAGATGCTTTTTTATGAAACGTTTTATATATTTTTTTCACATCTTTTCAATTTTTCTATCAAAAATAGAAATTGAGTAGATCTCAATAGCATTTTTATTTTTTAGATATAAAATTTTCTATTTCTTCTATTTCATCAGAAAATTAATAGAAAATCTTACATCAAAAGATTAATTAATATTGAGCCTGAAAAAAAAAAAATTTAAATCATTATTTCTTTTACTAATTATTCGAGCTTGCTTACAATAACTAATTATCATTTTAACATCGATACAAGTATAATTTATTGATACCGATTACAATATTCGATTCACTTAATAACAAATTGAAGATGTATACAATATTCTTTTAACATAAGAATAATTTAATGTTAGATAAAAAATTCAATTATGATAACTGTTTCAACTAATCAGAATAAACCAAGCAAAAAATATTTTATAAATTTATTTTTGGATATTGTTGTCAATTAAAAATTCATAGAAAAAACTTTTATCCTCTATTTTTGAAAATTCAATAGAAAAAAAAATCGTCTCATCTAATAAATATGTAATAATTAGAACAATTAATATATACTCTATCCAAATATTTTATAAATATATATATAATTTTTAAAATCATATATATATATTCATTATTTTTAATTTTTTTATCAAAATTAAATCTTTTATTTTGTTATAAATATTAAGAATTACTAGTATATATTTTTTAATTGTGTAGCGGAAAATATTTAATAGTGAAAATTTCATAATAGCTACAAGCTATTTGAATAAATTAAAATGTCTCGATTTCCTTTGACTATAGTCAAAACTTTTAATATGAATATCTCAAACCAAATCTTTTTTTAGTAGTTTTTATTTTGAACAAATTTTTTTCTAGCTAATACAAAAACTTCTTTATTTTGTATGTTTTTTATTAATTGAAAGAAAGTAATTCATATAAATCAAAAATTCAAAAACATTTATGTTACTGATTTAATTTAATAAATTTTTCCTCAAAAATACTTCTTTATCCAAAATCACTAATTAATTATTTGAGAGAAATGTGTAATCTTTATTTTTGCATTCAAATAGACTATTTTATTACATTAATTAGATCATTTGAATAAACAAAATTCTTGTTAAATATAAAATCAAATGCATTTTAATTATGATTTAGTTAGATATCTAATTTATACTTTTTGATTTGTAATTTGAAATAATTTTATAAAGTTCTCTATTTTTCATGCTGTCTTTTTTTTTTATAAAGCTTGAAAATGTGTTAATTTTTAAAAATTAGAGTTATATTTGAAAGTTTAAAATTTATTTGATTTATTGAAAATTTGTAAGGCTTTTACTTTTTTTGTTTTAAATCATAGACTTTGAGAGTAAATTAATTAATGCATTTATTAAACAGTAAATGCAAAGCAAAACTTCAATCTTTTTATCTACTTATATTCAAAATGAGCTTAGATTTAATTATATATCATTAAAAATTTCATTTTTTGAATGATATTTTCTTTGAAAATTTCATTTTTCAGAGAGGAAATAAGAAGAAATCGGTCTCTTAAATATCAATTATTTGGAAGAATCTCACAGTTTATTAGAAAAACTTAATTCACACGTAATATAAATTTTTTTAAAATGATGATCCGGGGTTTTTTAATTACAAGATTTTCCATCAAGTATTTTGTTCAGTGTTACTCACTTTTATTTTCTTAAAAACTGAATACTTCCAAGTGAAAAAATTGTCCTACTACTTATAAAAAATGAAAATTTATTTAAGCATCTAGCTTTAACACTTACATAATTGTATAATAATCAAACTGTGTTTACTCATTAGTAATTATTTTATAACTTTAATTTGAAAAGACATTTGAAATAAATTATTCGGAAGATTTACTCAATATTTCTAAAGTAATTTAGATAATAATCAAAAAAAAATAAAGAAAAGAAATGTGAAATATAAAAATAAGAATTGATTTTTCCTCTTAATTTATCTAACTAACACTTCTAAAGTTGTTTAGCTTAAATGTTACAATTTAAAAATCTATCTATTTCTTAACTTAATTTTATTCATTTTTTATCTCAAAAAACATTTAATTCCATTTTCAATTGCAGAGAAATTAGGTTGGTTTAATAATTTATTCATAAAAATGGCATTTACAGTTTTATCTAACCATCAAATATTATATATCTTAAAAGATAATTTAAAAAAGAATGAATAGGAATTAGTTTTAAAAATATTTTATTTTCACTTTTTAATTCAAAAAATTAGATCCAAATTAATTAAAATGTTATTAATTTTCTTTAGATAATTACATACTTCCTTCATCATAAAATATATGTTTATTTAATATTTTCCTTTTTTTGTAATTACTCTATTAAGCACATTAAAATTCTAATTTTTATAGTATTTTATATTTTTTAAAATATCGTATTTATGGTTTTTTAAGGCAATCAAAAATAATATAATATCAGATTTTATGCAGTATATATGGTTTCCAACATTCCTGGATGAACAATAGTAGATTTTTTAATGATACAAATTTTACATTATATAGTTTTTCTTCTTTTTAATAGAATTTACTTGATGATATTGAGTATTAATATTTTTAAATTTTTTCAAAAAATTTCATCATTTATTTGGTTTTAAATATTAAGAATTGTTAGTACATTTTTTTTTATCGTGTAATTGAAAAAATTTAATCTTGAAAAATACATGATAGCAACGATTATTTAAATAAGTTTCTAATTTTATTTCAAAAACCAAAAGAGAAAATAAAATTTCTCGATTTCCTTTAACCCTAATCAAATTTTTAAATATGAATATCTCAAACCAAATCTTTTTTTATCAGCTTTTATTTTGAACAAATTAGTTTCTAGCTAATACAAAAACTTGTTTATTGTGTATATTTTTTATTAATTGAAAGAAAGTAATTCATATAAATTAAAAATCTAGAAAAATTTGTGTTATTGATTTAATTTTATAAATTTTACCCAAATACTTCTTTATCCAAAATCATTAATTAATTATTAATCTGGAGAAATGTGTAATCTTTATTTATGCATTCAAATAGAGTATTTAATGACATTTATTAGATCATTTGAAAATACTAAATTCTTGTTAAATACAAAATCAAAAGCATTTTAACTATGACTCAGCTAGATATTTAATTTACACTTTTTGATTTGTAATTTGAAATAATTTTATAAAGTGTGCACCTATTTATCATAACTATCTTTTTTTTTATAAAGCTTGAAAATTTGTCAACTTTTAAAAACCAGAGTTATATTTGTAAAGTTAAATTGTAATAAAAAGGATTACACCCTTCTTGTTTTTAATTATAGACTTTGAGTGTAAATTAATTATTGCATTTATTTAATAGTAAAGGCAAAGCAAAATTTCCACTTATTTATTTACTTATATGAAAAATGAATTTGAATATAACTATAAATCACGAAGAATTTCATTTTTTAAATGATATTATTTTTAAAAGATATCATTTTTCAGAGAGAAAATAAGAAAAAATCACTCACTCAATAATCAATTAGAAGATTCTCAAAGTATTTTCAAAAAATTTAATTCCCACTGTAGTATTAATTTTTTTAAAATGCTACTCCGGGGTTTTTTAATTCCAACAGTTGCCATCAAGTATTTTGTTCAGTATTACTCTTTTTTTATTTTCTTAAAAATTGAATGTTTCCAGATGAAAAAATAGTTTTATCACATATAAAAAATTAAGATTTCTTTATGCATCTAGCTATAATTCTTTACAAAATTGTATATTAATCAAGCTTTTTTTACTTATTAATAATTTTTTTATAATCTTAAATAAAAAGATTTACTCAAGATACTACTCAAAAAATAAATGAAGAGTAATTTAAAATATAAAAATACAAATTTGTTTTTCCTCTTACTTTATCTAACTAATACTTCTAGTACTGTTAGGTTCAAATGTAACAATTTAGAAATATATCGATATATTTATTCAATTTTTTATCGAAAACAGCATTTAATTCCTTTTTGAATTACAGAGAAATTGGGTTGATTTAATAACTCACTCATAAAAATGGCATATATAGTTTGATTTAATCATCAAATATTATATTACTAAAAACATAATTTAAAAAAGAATATTTTTTAAAAATAATTTATTTATATCTAATATTATAAAAAATTAGATTGAAATCAATTTAAATGTGATTAATTTTCATTAGTTAACTCCATACTTCCTCATTTTTCATTAAAAAATATATAAACTTAATATTTTTATTATTTTGTAATTACTCTATATTAAACACATTAAAATTCTAATTTAATATATTTCTATTTTATAAAAAATTTTATGAAATAAAAAAATAGAAAACTTTTAAATCAATATTAATATTCTTTTTAAATTTTCACTTTATTATCATATACCACATAGGTAAAATATAGTTAATAATTTAAAGATTATCTATCTTTTTTATTTTTTTAATTTAAGATAATTTTGATTTAATTGCAAATAATATCATTTTTTATACATTATCTAAAATTTATTTTAAATTATGAACCTCTAATAACTGCGTCAGAGCCACAACCATCACAGTTACGAGGATTACCTCCTTCAGCAGGATTACCACAAATAACATCTGCACCATTTACAGTAGCAGCTCTAATAGAAATAGCTAAAACTGAAAAGATGAGACAAATAACTTTTAATTTATTCATTTTTCTAAAAATTTGAATTAATTATCTATTATTCTATTATTTAAATACACAAATAAATTTCAGCTATTATTACTTTATATATCTAGATAATATTTATCCTCATAAAAGTGCTTCTTTTAATTAGATGTATATTTAAGTTAACTGTAATTTAAACAGCTAATATTTCAAAATTAAAAAAAAATCAAAGGGATAAGAAGATTCTCAAACACTAAAGTATACGCTTAAATTTTTAAATGAATTTTGGAGTAAGTAACTGTTTGGCCAACAAATATGAGTTTTATAACATTCAAAACAATTATGATTAAAAAAAATCAAAGGGATAAGAAGATTCTCAAACACTAAAGTATACGCTTAAATTTTTAAATGAATTTTGGAGTAAGTAACTGTTTGGCCAACAAATATGAGTTTTATAACATTCAAAATAATTATTTAAATTAGAATTTATTTTGTATTTTTACTCATTAGTTTTTTGAATTTTTTCTTAATTTGTTGATCACTTAATTTCAAGCTATTAATTTCAATTTTACTCTTTTGAATTTTAAACTGATTCATTAGTTGTTTCAAATTTTATTATTAAAAGAGTCATTATGCAAAAATATATTATTTAATAAATCTACCTAATTTTACATCTCATAAATCCTTTTAATTGTATTATAGCAAATTTTTACTCATACTTTTAAAAACAGAAAATTAAAAAAAATTATTATCTTTCTTAGAAATAATAAAGCATAAACCACCCATCGTTGTAGATTTTTTTAAATGTTAAAATTTAGAAAATAGGTAAAATTGTTTACTTCTTTGATGAATTTTTTATTTAAACTCATTTAAATTTAATTAAAATAAAATAATTATTTATTTTACAAAATTGAGATATTTACAAAAATAGCAAAAATAATTAATTAAATGAAACATTTTAGATAAATTCAATTTTTTAATTTTGATTAAGTCATAATATTTGTTATTTCGAATTACTTTGGATAGATGGAATCAGATAACTATGGTACTCCATAAGATAAAAAAGTTGGCTTGTATAGATCATAGTTAATGCCAGGAATTAACACTCTCGAATTTAGCATTTCCGTTTACTAAGGTTTTATGTTTTAATTAGATTAACAAGGATAAGGGCGTTTTCCTTTTAATCCTATTTACTTATTTGATTTATATTTTTTACTTCTTTTATGCTTTTTTTACAAAAATATGAAATCGAAGTTATTATGAGGGAAAAATTTTTTATAATTTTTTATTGTATCAAATTGATCAGAAATTGATTGTATATTTTTTTGATAAGGATTTTCATTTAGAATATTAATCTGTTTAGTTTCTAAGTAGCTATCTCTTTGTCTGTTCAAGAACTTAGATATTTTATCAATTAGTTCTATTTATTAGAAAGAATCTATTTGACTTTAAATGTTAGTTTTAGAAGCAAGGTTGTTGATAATTTAAGGTAGCAGCTAGATGTTTTAATTATTTAAATTAGAAGTTACTTTTTTAAATATCGAAGAGTTTTAAGTTAATGATTTTTTTTAATTTAAAATTTGCTAATCATTTTCTTCGTTACTGACATACAAGTTACTCTCAACAGGTGTAGGTTGGATTATATCTTCAAGCTTATTGTTACTATGTAAAAATTCAAAGTTAGAATTACGCTTTTCTTGCACACTTATGTTTTGCTCTTGTAATTATAACTTAAATTAATCTTCATAAATCATATTACTATGGTTTATCTGATCAGGATTGTTAATTGAATTTTAAAATTTTATATGGATTGGAATATTTTTATTTTTTATTTTTTGCTTTTCTTCAATTTTTTCTAAATAAATTTGACTTGAAAGGTCTCTGTTTGACTAATCTTAAAATTTAGAATTAACAGATCTTTATTTATTTTCATTGTATTCGTTATAAACTGCTTAATTTTGCAATTCATCTTACTATTTTAGAGTTTTTTCAATACTTTACCTATTTTATTTATCATTGTAAGTTTCTAAATAAGGCGCACTCTTGTGTTAATAATTGTCTTCTTATTGAATGATTTAACTCTAAATATAAGTAATATTGTTTAAATGTAGTTGATTTTTATTGATACTGCTTAATTCGCTGTTTGTATTTTCTAAAATTTCTATGTCTTTTTAACTGCAGTCTTGCTTATTTTCTTCATTCATTACAGAACTTAATCTTTTTTAAGATTTTGGAGTTTTACAACTGATTTTTCTGGCTTTTGAATTTTTAACCTTATCATTTTACTGAGAAGGTGTTTACTCTAATTTGGGTAAATCCAAATCTTACTATATTTCCTGCTTTGAATCCAACTATTGAAATGATGTTGGCTAAGACTAAAATGTAGATTAATATTCTTACTGATATTATTTCTTTTTTTCAGATGTAATTGATAGTAAATCTATTTCGGATTGCATCATAATTTGTGCATATGAATTATAATTTTACAATTTATCTTTCAAATTAGTGCAAATATTCTTATTTTATTTTATTTACAATCTATTTAATAAAATAATTTAATTTATAAAAAATAATAAGACATTGTTTTAAATTTATTTATATAAATATGAAATTGAATAACGTAAAAATATTTTTCTAGATAAAGATTTTTTTAACTTGAAAAGCAGGATAAATTTTATATTATTTTAGAGTTATTTAGGAATAATAATTATTCGTTTGAATATTAGAGAGAGAAAAAAACCAGTTTAATTAATTAATTAATTTACAAAAATAATCTAAGATTACTAAATTTTCAGATTAAATATTGCTATTTAAAATATAATTCATAAATAAGTTGTTAAGACTTTAAAATTAAGGAATTCTTTTACAAACTAAAATTTATGAATCGATTTGTATTTCTCTATGTATTAAAAATCAATTTTTAAAGTAAATTATAAAATTTTTACCTTGGATTGTATTTTTTTTAGCTAATTCTCCTTTAATAATTGGTAGATCTCTCTTAGAAGATGCTAAAATTTGATTTAAGATTGATAAATTAGGTATCAAATATTTGATGAATCAAAGGGCAATTCTTAGCAAAGTGACCTTGAGTATTGCAGGCATAGCATTGCATATAAACTGAAGAGAGATCTTATTAGATTCGAATCTACTCCTCTAGCATTTTAAAACGCTCAAAATCTTCTTAATTTATCTTAATAATGTCTAAGAATTTCTATTTTTCTAATTTGTAAAGGGTAGATAAATTTACACTCCTGGCACAAGCAGATCTGGACAATCCAGAAAAAAATGAAATTTCTCCGAAAACTTAATTCTTTGTTAACTATTTTATCAAGTGAACTTTATTTTTGCAGTTGTTTCCATTTCCTTGATTTTGAGTTTGTGTTTAATAAATTTCTATTAAACCACTTTCAATAAAATATATAGATTAATCTTCGTGATCACCTTCTTCAAATATTATTTCATTAGGCGATATTAAGACTTCTTGCATGGCAAAGAGTAACTTTCTTATTGTCTGTTGTGAAAAGTTGGCATTGAAAATAGAGTAATTTTTAAGAATTTTAGTATTAACTTCTATGGTAATTTCATCTCTCAATTTATTAGATAACGTTTTAAAAATTTCGTTTTCTGCATTCTAATCTCTATCTTTTTACTCTTCTGTTAAAAATTGAAGATAGTGTCTTACTCTACTTTAAAGAGACATGTTTACATTTTTCCTGTTCAAGTACCTTTTATATAATTAAAAATGCTAAATAAATATAAATTTATTTTATATTAAAATTATTTTTAAAATTTTTTAAAAGACTTTATGAAAATCTTGGATATTTTTAAATAAATTACCTCTATATCGTGGTAATATTTTCGTTTAGCTGTTTGGAGGATTTTTCTATTTCCTAAAGAATAAATCCGATATTGTTTATTGAATAAGCAAATACACAACTGAATAGTATCATAGAAATTATTATGAACAAAGCTTCTATATAGTTTGAAGCAGAGATATCTCCATAGCCAACTGTTTTATATAAAAACTATTAATTTGTTTATTGAAAAGTTGTATGATTTTACCTGTAGTCATAGTTGTTATTGACCAATACATAGAATAAATATATTTTTCAATTTGACTAAGATCTGTAAAATTATATTTGTCCAACCAAGAGCTAGAATATCCATTATTATGTTCATATAATCCTAAACAATACCAAGCAATACACACTTTTTAATTTAATAAATTAGTTGAATTTTAAGAACATAAAAGAATATTTGAAAATACATTTATAAAAATGAGTTAATAATGTACCAAATATAATTCATGTTAACTTTCGATTTTAATTTATCATTTATTTTAAAAAATAAAAAAAAATTAATAAATACCTATGTGTGCAATTGTAATTACTCCAAGCAGCTAATTGAGTAATTTTATAATGTGCTTTTAATTTTCTTTTAAAATGAAAACGTAGCTAAATCTGCTGGTCTTAGAGTTTAAACCGTTTAGTTTGAGAAAGATAAGTCCATTTATAGAGAAAGTACTAAAACTATTAGTTGGGTTATAGATTAAATCATAGTTTGTTATAACATTAGAACCTATTACTAACAGGCATAGAGCATCAGTAAAAAATATATGAGAGAAAATATATTTCTGCATGATTTTTTTTCTATTCGTTTCGATTGCATCTTTATTAAAGAAAGCGGTGTTGAGATTAAGTAAGAAATCCAAGAGAAAAACAGCAAAAGGAATTTGAAAAAATAAATCAACTAATTAGATATTCTAGTAATCTTGATAGAAGAATATTAGAATCGAATAAACGAAGAGGAATATATATGTAAAAATAACTAAAAAGACATCCCAATAAACTCTGAAAGCTTATGTAGGCATGAATACAGGAAGTGGAATCTTTAACTTTGCTATATAATTAAAAAGAATAAAAATATTATGTATAAGTTTTCTCTTAATTATTTTTCTGTTAAAGTGAGAAACATCGTCAAGTAATTTGTATTAACAATCTTCTAAAGCATGCATTTTTCTATCTTTCATTCTAAATTGAAGGAAATTAATGAATTTCTTAACATGTTTGTTGACTCTTTATATTTTATTCATTTGTTTATTGATTACATTATTAATTATATATGAAGCCTTTTCAGAAATCATTATACTTTTTTTACCCATGTCACTTCTCATCTAATTTTATATGATTGATTAATCTTGTATAGTTGTCAATTTATTAGTTTTTTGATCATTTATTTTCAAAATCTTTTAAGAATTCTACTTTTCTTTTTAAATTTTACTTTCATTTTGATTATTGTTTTGGCTCTCAAATTCATTTTGCTAATTATTTAGTTCATTCAGATTATCTAATTTACTTTTGAATTCATTGTTATGTTAATTTTTATCAATTTATATATTCTACTAAATAGGTGCCTCAGTTAAAGTATTTTAAGCTATTTTATTCTGATTTTCAATTAAAAATGGATTTGATGTATTTTGAATACTATATTTTTAATTTTCTTATTCATCTCCTTACTTTTAGGTGATTTCCTTTTGGAAAATTTCCTATTTTAATTGATTTTCTTTGAAATTCTTTTAGAACTCGAAAGTAGAATTTAACTATTATTCTACATGCTTTTGCATAAATTCTTCCGAACATGATTAAATTTGTAAATCTTCGTCTCCTTTTAAGCACTTAACTATACTTTCATTAAACAACTAACCTTGCATCGATCTATCAAAGTTATTATCAGAATTCAATGACTGATTTGTCTAAAATTTACTTTGCTACATTTATATCGTAAATCAATTGTATACTATTTTTAATATTTGTTTTAACTATTGTTATTTTCAGTGCTTAATATTAGTAATCAGCTCAAAAGTTTTTGCTTAAAAAATCAAATAAAATGTAAGTGTCAATAAATTAATTATTTCTTATTTTGCTTGACAAATTTTTTTGTTTAGTTAGTCAGTATTACTCTAATAATAAATGTTTTTTTTACCTAAAAATACTAATTTTCATTAATTTTAATCTTATCAAAACATATATTTACAAAAAATTAAAATTTATTTGAAACAATTAAGAATAATAAGTCTTGGCACAATCAAAAAATAGATGAAAATTTTCACATGAAATTCTAAGATTGAGTAGAAAAATACCAATTTAAGTAATACTATATAATTTGGAATAAATTATAAAAAAATATTTTTAGTTATAATTATTTCATAGAAGTATTAGCATAAGTTAATTTTAAAATAATTTTTTAAAATAGAGATAAAATATATAATTTATTCTTTTGCATTAGATATTTAATTAATTACATAAATTTAAATATAAATAAAAATTATGATATTTGTTTTAGTATTTATTTCATATTTTAAATTATAAAATGTTTTTGATTACTTTTTTGTACTATAATATGATTAAATAGATATTTATTTTAATTAAATTAAGTACTTTTATTGAAGTCTTTAATTATTTATTTACTGCATTACAAATACTAAATAAAATATGTTTAATTTTACTAAGAAAGTATAAATTTGATTAGAAGGCATATATATAGATTTAATTTATAGAAATCAAACAAATATATTAAAAATATTTTTGTCAGATTAATTTTCAGAAATGAGTTTTAACTTAATATTTGAATATTTTATTTGATATTTTAAGTTTACTTTTAAATTAAGTCTAGCTAATATATGATTGCAAATAACTTTGAAATAACTAAATAAATATTTCTTGTTTTCATATTATAAAGTAAATCAATTTTATAGTTTTTTCTCTAAACCTTAAAACATTTTAGGGTATTTCGATTCACTTTTTTGTGAAGTACCATAAGATAAGAATGTAGGTTTATAGTTATCTATATTAAAATCTGATTTGTGTAATTTCTATAACAAAGCACTAAAGAATAGCGATTTTCTAAAAACACTGAATTTTAGAAAAACGTTTTTTCTTTTGATTTTAGGAAAAGAAACTTAGTTTTTTTCTACTTTGAATTTTTTTAAAGCAAGCAGTTTATTAAATTTAAATTTGCTGAATATGCTGCTGAAATTATTATGGGGAAAGAACTTCTTAAATTCTTTAATCATTTCAAAATAATCTATTGAAAAATGGCTGTTTGTTTAAATTATATCTTCTACTTTATCATCATTTTGAAAGATTTAACCTCCTTACGTTTTAATTATTTAGTTGAGAATTTCTTAAATATCATTTTAAGTAAGCTGTGCTCCATTTCTCTGCTACGTGATGTCGACGGCAATAGTTTTTTGAATAACATTTTTATCTTCTTGAAAATCTTTTGCGTCTACAAACTTTAATGAAGGTCCATTTAAATTTTTGATTGTGTTGTTCTAATAAATTATTTTTTTATTTTGTGGAATGTTTTATTGATTTAAATCTGAATCATTTTTGTAATGTAAATTTCCTTCCTGTAAATTATCATCTTTACAAAGTTCATATTGATTGCCTTCATTAGTCTAACCAAACTAATTATTTCCATGATTTATCTTATGAATTTCATCTTACAAATTATTATTAGTGTTATTTTAATTAATTATTTGTATTTATATTGTCATTTTTTTTGTTTTATTCCTCAATTTCTTTCTTACATTTTCTTATTAATTAACGGTTTCTTATTCTACGGGAGGAGTTACTTATAATTTTTAGTTTTAGCTTAGATGCATATTATGCCTACTCTAAGTGTCTGAACTACTCTAATGTAAAAATGAATTTTAAATTTCTTTGTCTCTATCTAGGCTTTCTCTTTTTAAACTGTCAAGTTACTCAAAATCATTCTAAGAATTGTTGATATTAGAAGATATAGATTTTGTTTTTTAATAGGCTTAACATTTTAACTGACTCCCATCATAGTTTAAAATAGATTCTAAATTTTCTACTTCTATATTATTAGCTATTGATTGCGGGCTTTCTTCTTTACTAATGTGCTTTTAACTTTTATTCTTTGATCCAATCTTTTTCCTTGATTTAATTTTTTTCATACTTTTTTATTTTTCAAATTATTTTTGTTTTGCTTGATCATTTGGAGAATCAGAAGATTAAATTGAGCTTACTTTTTGAATGTACTCAGAATATTTTGTAGAATGATCAGAAGATGTTTCATATTCTGATTCTGATTTTTGAAGATGTTCATTTTGATTATATAAATCTAATTCTGTTTTGAACATAAGTTCTGTTTGTGAATTAAAATCTCTCAAATTTTGCTTTAGAAGATGGCATACTTTTTAGTTTTCTTTTGATAGAAGTCTTTATTTTTTATATATTATAATATTTTTTAAGGAAATATAAAAGTAAAAATCAAACAATATTAATTTAAATTAAAAGTTTAATAATTTTTCTAAAAATCATCAAATTTTTCTTATTTTTGTTTAATCTTTCAAAGTTAAAATAAATATCTAATTTTAAAAAAGCTATGAAAAACATATTGATAAAATAAATACCTTGGATCGTATTTTTTCTGCTTTTATTTTCTATTAACTTCGTTGTTTCTATTTTAAAATAGACTGAAATTATTTTTCAAAATAATAAACTAGGAGTCAAAAATTTAATGTATTTTTGGGCAATTGCTTGCTATATGATCTTTTTATTTGCAAGAATAGCATTCTAATTATATGGAGCTGTAATCTAATTAAACCTTTATTTGTTCTTCAATCATTTTAAATTTTTCAAGGTCTTCCTAATTTTCTTTAATTAGTTCGATAAACTTGCTCCTATTTATCTTGTACAAAGTTGATAAATTTATACTTCTTGCACATGCCTTTCTAAATAAACCAGAAAAAAATGATATTTCTCCAAAGAGGCTATTTTTAGTTAATTGTTTAAGCGTATGGACTTTATTATTGCCATTATTATACTTTTTTCCTTCAATATTAGGTGGATGTAAGAGATATATCTCAATAATACCGTTTTCAATTAAATAGAGAGACTAATCATCGCAATCATCTTGCTCAAAAATAATTTCATTTGGAGAAATCAAAACTTCCTCCATAATGAATACGAGTTTTCTAAGTGTCTTCTAAGAAAAATTTTCACTAAATAATGAGTAATTTTTCAAAACTCTTGAATTTATTTCGATTGTTACTTCATCCCTCAATTTATTAGATAAAATTTTAAAAATTTGGTTTTCAGCCTATTTATTTCTGTCTTTCTGCTCTTCAGCTAAAAAAGATAGATAATGTCTGACTCTGCTTTGTAGTTGCATATTTACATTTTTTCTGTTAAGATACCTATTTATTATTTAAAAAGCTTTCAAAATATTTATTTTTTATTTAACAAGCACTTTTTGCAAGCAGAATTAAATTAATACCTTTATATTGTGCTGATGTTGTCATTTAGTTGCTTTGATGATTTTTCTATTTCTTACAAAATAAAACCAATATTATTGACTGAATAAGCAAAAACACAACTAAATAAAATCATAGCAAGAGAGATAAATGCTGCTTCTACGTAATTAGTAGCTGAAATATCTCCATAACCGACTTTAGAATAAAAATTATACTTTTCTTTAATTTATTACTTGTAAAAGTTAATTTACCTGTTGTCATCGTTGTTATAGACCAGTAGAGAGAATAAATATATTTTTCTAAGTAGCCTAAAGTATCAAAATTATATTTCTACAACCACGACACTGTATACCCATTTTAAATTTCATATATTCCTAGATAGTACCATGCTAAGCTTACTAATTTTATAAAAAATAGATTTTAAAATATTATCAAAAGGGAAAAAACCATTCATTTTGAAAAATATTTTAAGAATAAAAAAATAAAAACTTGATAAAAAAATTGTAAATTAATAATTTTAATATTAGTTTCTCATTTGATTTTCCATCAAAAAAAACAAAATTTCGTTTTTTATTAAAAAATGTTTTTTGATAAAATCAAAAATGCATGAAATTTTATTTATTTTTTATTTCTTGAAAATATCAACACATATTCCTAAATGAATAAATTGCTATAATTTAAATGTTTAAAATAAATTTACCAACATGTGCTACTGAAACAACACTTAAAAGCTAATTAAAAAGCCTCATTATGTGTTTTTAGTTTTCTCTTAGAGTAAAAGCATAACTAAACCGTATTCTTTTGGGCTAGATTCCATTTAATTTTAGAAAAATAAGCATGTTTACAGCTAAAGTACTGAGCTTATTGTTTGGATTATAGACCAAGTTTACACTTTAAAATATAACTTTAGAACCCATGACGATAAGGCAAATAGCATCAGTTAAAAATAAATTAGATGAAATGTATTACCATGCTATATGCTTGCGATTAACGATAATCATATCTTTATTAAAATAAGCAGTATTAAAATTAAAGAGTACATCCAACAGAAATACAATAAAAGTGTACTTAAAATATTGTCTTATTGTATCAGTATCCTATTCCTCCTGGTAGAAAAACATGAGTATAGAGTAGATATAAATGAAGCAATATGTGAACATAACTTGGAAAATATCCCAGTATATTCTAAAAGCGTCAGTTGGCATGAAAACAGGAATTGGATTCTTAAGTTTAGCGAATTAATAAATCCTATCTAAAAATCTTTTTTACTTTACTTTTGAGTAAAAGTATGAGCAATCATTTAATAACTTGTATTCATTTTCAGCTAAATTTTATAATTTCCTTTTCTATTTTCTAAACTTAAGGAATAATATAAAATTTTTTACATGCTAATTTATTCTTTCAACTCTGTTAACTGAATTTCCAATTACTCTGTTAATTATAAGGGCAGCTTTTTCAAAATTTTCCAAACTTTATCTAGCTATTGGGTTTTTATAAGTTTCTTGAGTTACACCATTTTTGGATGATAATTATTCTTATTGTTCATCTTCTTTGATTTCAGATTGTCCTACTTAAATTTTAATATCGTCATTAGCATCATGAATTTAACTTTAATCCATATTTTAAGTGTTTTATGAATCATTTTTATTTCTAAAGGAATTACTACTTTCTTTGCAATTAAGACCACCAAGAAAATCATCTTCTCTCACTATGTTCTACTTTTAATTAAGTTAGTTAAATTCTACTTTTAATAATTGCGAAATGTGATCAACGCTTTCACTTTAATGCCTTTAGATATTTTTAATGCCATCTTTTTTTTGTGACTAAAACATTATATTCTTTTCACTTTATGAAATTATATTGTTATTATTATTATGTTATTAATTATCATTTTCTTGACAAATAAATGAATTATTAGTTAATGAATTATTTGTTAATCCCTCATCTCCTTAAATATACTTAAATGAATTATTGATAAATAATCTCCCTTATAGAGAGTTATTTTAAAAATTATTTTTATCTAAAGTAATATCTAATAAATTCAAATTAGAATTCATGTTTTGAAGCTGGCTGCTTGCTCTTATCTGATGTTCGCTTTCACTTCAAACAACAAATTAAAATGCTAATATTAATAAATTGTGAGTGTTTTTTTATTATTTTGTTTATAGTTTATACAATATGATGAAGGATTACAATAAAATTTCTTGATAAAAGTAAAAATATTAATTAATTTAATATTATTTGAAAAGTTGTTAGCTCATGGAATTATATCAAATACATTATTAGATTTTTTAAATAAATGAACGAATGGATGAATTCACATATAACATTTGATAATCTAATGATTTTACAAAATATAAAAATTAATAATACAAGTAAAGTACATTTATTCAATCATTTGTATAGAATATTTTCTTATCTACTAGCAATTTTCAGTTTAAAAATATTAAATATAAAGAAATTTATACTCAGTTTTATTTTTCTTATTATATTTCATATTAAATTATATTATTTTAATAACTTTTTGGATACAATTAAAAGTCTTTACAACAAACTCCATAAGATAGGAAAGTTGGCTTATAACTATCTATATTTATTTCAGATGGAAAATTATTTTGCAACTAGGCAATATTACAAAACAGAGATTTTCTAGGAACTACTGTAGTCATTAAAATATTATTTCTTCTTCCTTTGTTTACTAGAGTTTTAACTTATCTTATTTTTTTTAATTCTGTTATTTTTTTAAAACTGAATTTATTAAAAATGTGACTAAAATTATTATGAGGAAAGAACCGTTTATAAAATTAAATTTTATCAAAGTTGTTCATAGAAAAGTTATTATAATTCTATTGTTCATCTATTAATCTTTGCGAGTATTTTGTAATGCTTGTTATATCTTTTCTGCTTTTTCTCAAAATATCTTGGATTTACTCTAATATTTCTTTCTGATTAGAAACATTTGATATCAATTATGAAGGTAAACCTAAAACTTTCAAACTTTTACAAACATAATTATTTTCATTTTGGTCATTTTAATTAACATTAAAATTCACATTTCTCTATGAGTAGTTTTATTTAAATTATTGAGATGAGTGTTAATTGGATTCGTATTTGTTTCTGTGAGTTTGATCCTGGTTGATTTTCGAAAAGTCGTCAATAGCATCATCTTGCATGTTAATAGTATTAATTGTTTGGATTGTATTTTAGCTATTCTGATAGACTAAATTTTTAAATATATTTCCATTTAGAGAACTCAAAATTTCAAAAGAAGTTTTTGATATCTAATCCTGTAAATCTTTTTTTGTCCCTAATTTGTTTTTGTTGCTTTTTCTTTTACTAGTAGAATTCTAAATAGGTTTTATTGTTTCCTCATCACTTAGATTGCTTGATTAACAATCATCATAGCTCATTCTTTTTTTAGATTAATAAGTTATTTACTTAGAGTTATTTTTCTCTTATTTTTTAACCTTTTAGTTTATTTCTGAAGAGCTGAGGTTTGATGCTAATTTGATATTAGAATTTGTTTTTTACATTTAAGTCTTACTATTTATTATACAAGGTAATAATTAATCTTAGTTTGATATTCCTTGGTTTATTTCTTCCAAAAAAGTTTCATTTTCTGCATCAGTTTTCTAACACTCGCTCGTTTATTCATTATTTGAAAAACTTTTAGATTAGGTATAGTCAAAAGTACCATTTGGTATTGTTTTAGTAGATTATTAATTCTTAATCATTTAATAGTTTTGAATTTACTCATTTTCGTTTTATATTAGGTTTTCTGCATTTTCAATATTTTGTATTATTGAATTTACTCGCTGTTTTTCACTTGTTCTCATCTAAATTGAAGATTTTTGCTTATTTAGTTAAAGTATTGTTTCTTTCTATTATTAATCTATCGAGTATTATTATATATCTTCTTCTTCTTCTAAACTTTTTGAGGATTCTTCTGTTGAAGTTTGAAACTCTTATTCATTTTTATCAACATCTTTTTGAGAAATCTATGCTAAAAAATCTAGCTCTGTCTTAAAGTAACCTTCAACAATTGTATTAAAATTTCTTAATTAATTTTTTAAATTCTTACAAATGTCTTGATTTTATTGGGATAGTAATCTTCATTTTTAATATAAAAATAAATTATAAAATATTAATCAACAAATAATATGTTGTTTTTCATTACTTTGAGTTTTATTTATTTTTTCTTCTGTTTGCTCTTTATCGGTTTTAAAAGATGCTAAAATTATTCTTTAGTATTTAAAATTGACTGTCAAATTTTTAATGCAAGATAGGACAATTGCTAGCTATATGTCCTTGCTATTTGCATGCATAGCACTCTATAAAAATAAGACTAAGATCTTTTTGTATTTTTATTTGTTCTTCTATCATTTTAAATCTTTCAAAATCCTCATTATTTTCCTTTAAAATGGTTATGAATTTATTTCTATCAATTTTATACAATGTTGATAAATTTAAGCTTCTAGCATAAGCTTTACGTGGTAACCCAGAAAAGAAAGAAATTTAACCAAATAAATCTTTTTTCTTCAGCTACTATAATATATGAGAGTTGTTATTACCACTTATTTTATTAAGGTTCGATTCAGGCGGAAGTAACTAATATATTTCAATAATACCACTTTCTATTAGATAAACTGATTAATCATCACTATCACCCTATTCAAATATTATTTCGTTAGGTGATATTTAAAGCTCTTCCATTATAAATGCTAATTTAACTAATGTTTATTCTGAGAAATTAACTTAAAATATAGAATAATTTTTTAAAATTCTTTAGTTAACTTCAATAGTAATCTCATCTCTTAGTTTTTTGGAAAGTGCTTTTAAAATACCATTTTCTGCTTACAAGTTTCTATCTTTCTACTCCTTGGCCAAAAATTAAAGATAATGCCTTACTCTGCTTTGAAGATGAATATTGACGTTTTTTCTATTTAAATATCTTTAAATTTAGAATTAATAATTTTTTTTACTATTTTCATTTGGATTTACCTCTAAATTGTTGTGATACTATCGTTGAGCTGTTTAGAAGATTTTTCTATTTCTTGTAATATGAAACCAATATTGTTTATTGAATAAGCAAACAAGCAACTAAATAAAATCATGGAAAAGATTATAAAAGTTGCTTCTACATAGTTTGTAGCTGAAATATCACCATATCCAACTATTATAATTTATATTAATATTAGTATGAATTCAAAAGGAAAAAAATAATAAACTATTTAGTTACCAGTAGTCATTGTAGTGATTGACCAATACATAGAATATACGTATTTCTCCAAATATGTCAATTCTAATAAATCGAATTTTTGTAGCCATGAAACCTAGTATCCATTTTAAAATTCATAAGAGCCTAACTAATACCAAGATAAACTCACTGTAATAAATAAATTAATAAATAATTATTTTAAATATAGAATAAACTTTTTAACTAATTTTATTTTATATTCAATCAAAAGGTATTATTTATTACCAAAATGAGCAACAGAAATCACTTTAATCAACTAATTGCATAACCTAATAAAGTGTTTTTCATTTTCTGTCAAGTTGAATAAAAAGTAAAAGCTATTTCGCTTCTCCTAGCTTCCATTGAGCTTTAAAAATAGTAATAAATTAATAAAAAACATGGGTTTGCTGTTTGTATTGTAAATAAAATCAGTATTAAAAATTATTTTTAACCCTATTAAGATAGTGCAAATAGAGTCAGTAACAAAAACACTAGAAGAAATATATCTCCATATTATTTTTTTTCGTTTTTTAATTATAGCATCCTTATCAAAATAAGAGGTATTGAAATTCACAATTATATCCAATAAAAAAAAAATAAAGGCACACTTAAAGTATTATTTTATTAAATTGCTATCTTATTCATTCGAGCAGAAAAATAATAATATCGAGTAGATGTACAAAAAAGTGTAGATAAAAAAAACCTAGAAGAAATTCCAATATATCCTAAATGTGTCAGTAGGCATGAACAAGGGTATTGGAATCTTAAAAATACTTAACACAAGGATACAAAATGCTAACAATCTCTTTATCTTATTTTGTTCATTTATTTAATAAAAATAGGACAAATCTTTAAATAATACAAACTATTCATTTTCTAATTGTGGAAGCCTTCTATTTTACTTTAAGGACTTTAAAACAGCTATAAAATTTTTAACTTATTAGTCAACTCTCTGCACTCTATTAGCTGATTTACCTATAACATTGTGTATGATATCAGCAGCTTTTTAATAATTGTAAATGCTTAACTTTTTTGGCTGTTGTGTTGGTTTAATTTATCTTAGAGAATTTTATTATTATATGCACTTTTCTGAATTTTTGATTTCGATTTCAGAGAGATAAGAACCATTTAAATCTGAATTTTTTTAGTTAAAACTCATATTACTAACTTGATGTAAATTTGATTAATGATCTAATGAACAAAAAATAGTATTTTCATTCTTTTTTTCATTTTTAATAGTAGAATCTGGGCTTGTTTCATTTATTTTCTATTTTGATGTGTTATTAATTACTCCTACTTACTAATTTCTATCGCTATTTTCTGATAACTTATGGCTAAATTAACTCTTTTAAGAATACAATTAAAATTTATCAAGTTAAATTTCACTATTAGGTTGCTGTTCTTAGTTTTAGACATCTTGATAGCCTATTTGATTAGTAGATATCTAATTATCAGTCCTAAAACTTGTTTGATTATCAACTAATGATTAATCAAAATTATCATCATCCCCCTTCAAATGATAACTCACACTTTCATCAAATATTTTCCTTTGGATGGATTTATTTTTGAAGTGTTCAGTATCCCAAGGAAGAGAATTGGAGTTCTGCATGCTATTTACAAAATTAGAAATATGTTAAATATTTTGATAATATTATATTTTCTCAGTTAAATTGTTTGAAATTAATAAATGCTAATATTAAATAAATAAAGTAAAAATTTTGCTTTAACAATTAATTTGAGTACTTATTAGCTATATAATTATTACTTAAATAAATTTACATGATTTCAAAATTTAACATGATCTATTGAGCTACAAACATAAGCTCATTTAACATTTATAGATTATTTATTACTTTATTTAGTAAGTGTTAAGAATTACAAATCAATTGAGATGCAATTAATATTATTAATAAACAAACAAAGTTTTTAAATTTAAAATATTATAAAACTTAATGTTGTAGCTTTTAAAAACACATCAAAATATAAAATACTAAGAATGTTAACAAAATTAATGATTAAAAATAATTTTTTATTTATTAATCAAAAATTAGAGATGAAAAAGAAATTTTAAATAAATTAATTAATTGTAAGGAAATTAATATCATTAATAAACAAATAAACAAAATTTTTAGGTTTAAAATATTATAAAAATTTGTGTCATAGTTTTTTAAACAGACCAAAATATAAAAAACCAAGAACATTAACAAAATTAAATATTAAAAATATTTTTTATTTATTATTCAAAAATTAAAGATGAAAAAAGAAATTTTAAATTTAAAGCAAATTAAAATAAATATTTTATTTATGAATGACAAATAATGTTTTATTTTAACAATAAAAATAAAATAAGAGCAATTCATATGAAATTAATTGAATTATGATTAGCAAATTATTTAGGATAAAGAATATCATTCTTTTGTGAAACTCCATATGATAGATAGGTTGGCTTGTATTTATCTATATCGATTAAGGATTAAAAATTATTTTAAATTATACCTAAATTATACTAAAATTTTCGAGTGACATCTTGCTATATTATTACATTTTATCTTCTTTCTTTTTATTTTATTGAATTTACTTTAGGTTTTTTAAATTTATTAAATTTTTTAAGTTTCTATTAACTGATTATGTTATCAAAATTATTATGTGGGAAAAACTTTCTGAAGTTTTTGATTACTTCAAATTTTTCGTACATAGCTTATTTTGTAATGTAATTATTGTCATTTTCAGATTGTTATTCTTATTACAAATAGCTTTATTTAATTTAATTGCTTTCATTTTTTTATCTAGATTATTGTAATTTTTTTATGTTTTCTATAGTATTTGACATAACTGATTCACTATTTAATAGATTCTTGCTTTTAGCCTTTTACATATTTTGATCAAAATTCAAACTGTTTTAAAACTCCATGCTTTGAACCTACAAAATACTCAAATTTTTTTATGAAGGCCATAATTTTTGTTAAAAATTAGATTAGTTGCTTTTTTTACTTTGTAGAATATTTTAAAATAGATACTCAAATAGTATTTTATTGATTACTTCAGGATCGGATAATTAAATCTATTCGTACTAGCTAATATTTTAACTTTTTAAGTAATTTTCAAAATTTTAAATGAAGTTTTCATAACTTATATTTGTTTCATTTCCTTCTAAAATTTATTTCAAAGATAAATTGCTAAGAAATTATTCGATTGTAATTTTAGAGTCATTAGATTATTAAAATGTATTTCTTTTTGAATTTAGTACTTACTTATTATTACTAATATTAGTATTACCTTTGCTTGAGTTGTTTTTTGTTTCTTCATTTTAGGTATAGCTTGGAATATGATTATCAATAAAATTAATGCTTATCTAATTTTGGTTTGATTAATAAG
Organism: Tetrahymena malaccensis 436; assembly: GCA_000231845.2. NCBI lineage: Eukaryota > Ciliophora > Oligohymenophorea > Hymenostomatida > Tetrahymenidae > Tetrahymena > Tetrahymena malaccensis. The sequence goes on along the minus strand of JH720021.1, from coordinate 402,711 downwards.
TCAAATTCTTTTTTAACTTTCTTTTCTTCTAATTGGCTTCTTATTAGTTACTCATATTTTGTTGTTAAATACTAATTAGATTATCCTCTAATTCTTTAGATATACTTTTCGATGGATAGTTACATAATTAGTTTAGCAATAATTCAGAATCTTTTTCAAAATAAATCTTACTTTATTCTTTAGGATATTCGAGCTATGAATCACCGTAACCAATACATTTCTCTGAAACAGCTACAGGAAATAAATTCTTATTTTAGTTAAGCTAAGAATTTAAATTAATTTTTCTTTCTGGATATTCTGTACTTTAAAGATCTTTAAGACTTTAAATATTTTTATAGCTTTCTTCTTTTTTCAATGCGGATTTAGATTTTTTTATTATCTTCATAGTTTTTCGTTTTTAATATGTTTTTTGATTATTATTTTGAGATTAATTAAGTAAATCATTTTAAAATTTAGTTATAATTGACGTTTAAGAAATTTAATTTAAAGATGTATGATCAGAATCTGTTTAGAATTCTAAATCGGAAGCTTACTAAGCTGTAAGCGAACATTAACTTAAATTTTCTGCATTTGTTTCAAATAGAAGCTCTGTGTATGTATTAAAATATTTTATGCGTTCCTTTAATTATAAGCTTATCTCTATGTTTTATTTGATCATTTACCTGTTTTTAATCAAATTAAAATTTATTCACCTTTTGTAAATTTTTTTGATCTACAATATATATCAAATAAAATATTTTGTTTTAAAGTTGTTTGTTTGTTCTTAAATTATTGAATTTTTTTAATTTTTGAATCTTTAAAAAAAAATAAAAAATTTTAATAAAGTTGTTAATTCAACAATTTAAGTTTTAAGCTTGAAGCAAAGCAAAAAATTTTAACTAAAAATATTATTACATTTTTAAATGAAATTCGAATTTCATCAAATTAAATTTATAATTTAAAATTAAATATATATCATTTATAAAAAACGTCATAACTTCAATGTTAAATTTTAATTTAATATCAATATTTTAACAACTTTCAAAAAATAAGAAAAAGCTTAATTCTTTTTAGATTTAAATAGCATCAAGCTGTAACAATAAATTTAGTATAAATAATATCTTAAGTATATGTTACATGGTATTTGATTTGAATTTCCTAGTTTTATTTCTGTTTGCCTTGTTTCTATTTTAAAAAACACTAAAGTTATTTTTAAGTATCTAAAATTAAGAATCAAAAACACGATGTATCCTTGGACAATTGCTTGCAGTATGGCCAACTATTTTGCAAACATAACACTCAAGATGAAGTAAAGAAAAATCTTTCTAAACTTTGATTTACTCCTCAATCATTTTAAAACGTTCAAAGTCTTCTTAGTTTTCTTTGATTAAAGATATAAATTCATTTCTATCTATTTTATACAAGGTAGATAAATTTATTGATCTCGCACAAGCTTTCCTAGTTTATCCTGAAAAAAACGATATTTCTCCAAATAAGTCGTTACTTTTTAATTACTTTATAACATTAATTTAATCATTACTATATTTTTTTCCTCCACAAAAATCAGGTGGGCTAACTTAATATATTTCAACTAAACCACTTTCAATAAAATAAATTGATTAATCTTCATACTCTTCTTATTCAAAAATAATTTCATTAGGTGATATTAATACTTCTTTCATTATAAAAGGTAACTTTCTTAGTGTTTGTGTTGAAAAATTATTAGAAAAGAGTGAATAGTTTTTGATAATTCTTGAATTAACTTCTACTGTAATCTCGTCTCTCAGTTTATTTGAAAGAAGCTTTAAAATTTCATTTTCAGCTTATTAATTTATATCTCTCTGTTCTTCAACTAAAAAAGTCAAATAGTGCCTTACCCTACTCTTTAAAGATAAGTTAACATTTTTTCTATTTAGATACCTTATTTTGATAAGAAATTTATATGATTTTTAAAACAATCAATATTTAATTACCTCTAAATAGTTGTTATATTATCATTTAGCTATTTAGTTTATTTTTATATTTCTTGTAAAATAAAACCAATATTATTAACAGAATAAGCAAATACACAACTAAAAATGATCATCGAAATTGCTATAAATAAGGCCTCCACATAATTTGTAGCTGTAATATCTCCGTATCCAACTAATCATCAAAAGAATAAATTAATAATACAAAATTTTCCAAAATTAAGTAATTCATTATGAAGTAAGTTAATAATTTCACCTTCTAAAAAAAAAATTAACAATAAAAATAAATCAACTAACTTCTAAAAATAAAATGAAAAAGTGCTTATAGTTAAATATTGAATCTAGAATAATAAGTTAAGATAAATATTGAATACCAGTAGTCATTGTAGTTATAGACCAGTACATGCAATAAATATATTTTTGAATATAAGATAATTCAATCAACTCAAATTTTTGTAGCCAAGAAATAGGATATCCATTATCAATTTAATACATTCCTAAATAATACCATGCTAAGCTAACTATATATTTTTATTAAATATATTTTAATATGAAAAATACTCAACTCCTTATATGAAATACTATAAAAAGTAATTAAGTTAATTCAACTTCAAAGAAATTAAAGGAATTTTAAATTTTTAAGATGGTCCTTAAGTTGAAGAGATAAAGTAATTATTTTATAAGTAAAATATTACCCGTATGTGCAACAGAGATCACTGTAAATAACTGGTTAAAAAGTCTTAAAGTATGCTTTTAGTACTCTTTTAAAGTAAATGCCTAGCCAAATCTATTCGCCTTTTATTAAGTTCCATTTAATTTGAAAAAAACTAAAAAATTAAAAAAAATAGTCTAAAAACTTTAAGAGGGATTGTAAATTAGATTCTGTGATTTAAAAATCAATTTTGAAGCCATTACAGAAAGACTTATAGTGTCAGTAAAAAAAATATGGGATTTCAAGTATCTCCATATTATTTTTTTACGATTTAGAACAATAGCATCTTAGTTAAAATAGGCAGTATTCAAGTTAACAAGCACATCTATGGCAAAGAAAATAAAAGCATATAAAAAAAAATACTTAATTAAATCTGTGTCTGCTTAGTTGAAACAAAAAAACATCAAAATGGAATATATGTAAGTAAATGTATAGGTCAATGCGATTTAAAAAATATCCCAATAAATTCTAAATGTATCTGTTGGCATAAAAATGGGAATAATGCTTTTTCTTTCTAAAAAATAGTGAATTTTGTGAAAGCATGAACTAAATAATGATTTTTTCATTAATTTTTGATGAAAATAAGCTTTATCATTTAATTACTCAAGTTGATTTTTTGGTATATAATTAATTTTTCTGTTACTAACTCTGAGCTAAAGTAAGTTAATAAATGTGTAAACTTTCTAATTGATCCTTTAAACTCTATTGACTGATTTACTAATAATTTTATTTATTATGCTGGCTGCTTTTTAGTAGTTTTGAATACTTAATCTCAATTTTTTATTATTTTATTTCTCATTACTGATAACTATATCTTAGCTCTAATTATGTTATTATTTTTGTGAATTATCTTGAATTTAACTGATTTTACTAATTGAGCATTGATGGACTCTAGATTTGGTATTACAAGAAATTTGTTAATTGTAATTTTACTCCTAACTTTCGTTTCCCCTTCCGATATCACAGCTGTTTTTATCATAATTTGTTTCCTACTATTTATTTACATCCTCTAAATTCTACTTAGATGATGATTTTGAAATTTCAGCCTATATAACTTACTTATATGATAATTATATTTCACTTGCTTTGACTTTAGCAGAATTTTAATCTGAAACAAAATCTTAATTTTACCTGACATCACTTATTTAACCTAAATATAAAGAGTAATTCATGTCCTATGTATCTATTAACTTTATTTCTTTAGTAATCTAAAAGTTATTCAAGCTAGGATTATTAATATATTCGTTATCGCCCTGGAGATTGTTGAATGCACATTAATCAAACAGCTTACCTTGTATAGATTTAGTCTAAAAGTTTTCATAATCTTCGCAAATAGAAAACGAACAGTTAGCAATGCTCATTTGCTTTAAAATTATAAAATTTCTAGTTTAAAATTACTATTTTATAAATAATTAAATAAAAATACTTTTTACTCTACTTACTATTGCTTTATTGAATCGATTTAATAAATTTGATTTATTTTTTTATTAATAAATTGTATTTAATTTAATTAAATTAGGTAACTTTAGCATAATAAATTACAAGTAAATATGCTCAAGTCAAAAATCAATATGTATTTTGGTATGATTATTATTTATTTCTAAAATATTATTAAATTTCTTTTAAAAATTTTTAATTCAAAAATAAAATGGTAATTAAATTTACATTTTTAATAAGTAGATTATATAAAATATTATCAGTTTTTACTTATTATTGATCAAATAAAATAAATCATATGATCAGAAATTTATTTTTCTACATAAGTATTTGGGTTGTTAGTTTGATTTGAGAGTGCAAAACGTTCTAAATTTTTAGTTTTTTTACTAAAACCAAAAATATAAAAAATTTATTTTTGAATGCAATAAGCTTTTGTTAAAAAGTTGATTTATTTTGAATGATTAATTATTTTTTTTAGTTATTGTGTCTACTGATTGCTAAATTATTTAATGAAACTATTTTAAATTATTATTTTAGAATAAAGTAAATAAAATGCATGCAAGTATGAAGGCTTTTACTCATTTTTAAATTAAATTATTTTAATTTTGATGCTAAAATTATTTTGGATAAATGCTGTCGTTCCTTTATGATATTCCATAAGATAAGTAGGTAGGTTTGTAGCTATCTTAGTTTGCTAAAGATGGTAAATTTGCTAGAGCTAGGTTATTAAAAAATTAGGATTTTCTAGAAATAATAGGCTACATTAAAACGTTTTATCTCCTTTCTTTAGATTAGATTTTACTATTTTTATTTTTTTTACTATTACTTTTGATGAGTTTGTATTTGCTAATTACGTTTTCAAAATTATTATGTGGATAAAATTTTTTAAAGTTTTTTATCACATCAAATTTTTCGAAAATAGTTTTACATATCAAATAATAATTTTCAGATTGAATATCTGCTCTTTCAAATTATTACTAAAATTAAGGTTTTATTGAGCTCAAACAGCTAGTGTACCCTAATTTTGTTTAACATTTTTTTATTTTGTCAAAATTTTCGGATAAGTTTGAGTGCTGCTGCTAATCATTTTAAGTTGCTTACCCAAAAAGTTATTTTTTGTTTTGCTCAAGAGCCTAATTTATTTATGACTCCATGCTTTAAAGCAGCTAATAGCTATTTTTTTATGAAGGACTTAGTTTTTATTCTACTGTGAAAGAGTTTTTCTTTTTGATATTTTACAATAAATATTCAAAAAATATCTTGTTCATAATATTAGGATCTGACGATATAGGTGACGTTAATTAGCTTTTTATGAATTCTTCAAATTTTTAAAAATTATCTTCATAATTTTGATTCATTTCATAGCCTTCAAAAAATTATTTTAAAGACAAATTACTAAGCTGAAAGTCAATTGATGGTCTTAATGATAAATCATTAACCTATAAAAAGCTATTTTTCTTACAGTTATATTATTATTATTATTACTATTATTATTTAATATTATTTTAATTAGATTTTAAATCTTCGATAAAGTTCAAGTTTTAAATAATATCACTGTTATTGCTTATTTATTTTTAATTAATTTAAAAGCTTAAATTTTTCTATTTTTTTCTGGCTCTTTGATTCATATTTGTGTCTTAATTATTTATTGATTATCGATGCTTAATTACTTTTTGTGATTAGTTAATGTTTATGTTTTCTTCAAGATCACTTGATGTATTCTTTTCATTAAGATAGGAGAGCTTTTAGGTTATAATAGACTCAGCTGTCAAATTTTTATTTTCTTCTTTGCCTATTTCGATTTATTATTCCATACTTTGAATGATTTTTTCTGAATTATCAACCTATGTAAGTGTTACCTTATTTCTCTATTTCGAATTATTTAAAATATTATTTTTTTCTTAATTATGACTATATTCATTGCTTTGAACATCTTTCAAACTAGTAATTATGTTTTTAAAACTCTCATCTTGTTTAACTGTAGTTTTAGTTTTTTTTACTGACTTTTATGTTTTCCCTTTTTTATATTATTTTTTCAAATCACCTTAAGAACTAAGATGTTAATCATTTTTGAATTTGTCTGTTATAGATGTTTACGATATCTACTCTCCATTTAAAGATGATTGGTAGGAATCTGATGAATATTCTTACTCTGATTCTTTGTAAATTTTTACTGAACATTCTGATAAAATTTCTATATTAGTTTCAAACAATAATTATGTGTATGAATTAAGATTTCTTAAATTTTCTTATAATATTTTGCTAATTTCAATATTTTATTTAATTCTTAGCCTATTTTTAATAAATAAAAAAAATCTATTATACTATTAAACAAAAATATTCAAATAAAATAGTTTAACCATTAAATAACTATTTAATAAAAAATTTGCTTTTTCTTTTTTTCATACTTTTAATGTTAAATTTTTTTAAAAAGAAATAATAAAATTAAAGTTTTACCTAGCATTAGAATTTGGCTATCTTGCTAGCCTTCTGTTAGCCTTATTTCTGTTTTAAAAAACACTAAAGTTATCTTTAAGTATTTAAAACTAAGAGTCAAAAACTCTATGTATTTTAGGGCATTTGCTTGCTGTATGACCTACCTAATTGCAAGCATAACACTCAATATGAAGTATAAAAAGATCTTTCTACAATTTGATTTCCTCCTCAATCATTTTAAAACGCTCAAAGTCTTCTTAGTTTTGCTTGATCAGACTGATAAAATCTTTTCTATCTATTTTATACATTGTGGATAAATTTACGGATCTAGCACAAGCTTTTCTAGCCAATCCTGAAAAAAAAGATAATTCTCCAAACAAATCGTTACTTTTTAACTATTTAATAATTCTAATTTAATCGTTATTATATTGTATTCCTCCACTAAATTCAGGTGGACTTACCTAATATATTTCAACTAAGCCATTTTCAATAAAATAAATTGATTAATCTTCATACTCTTCTTATTCAAATATGATTTCATTAGGTGATATTAATACTTCTTTCATTATAAAAGGAAGCTTTTTTAATGTGAGGGTTGAAAAATTTGCTGTAAAAAAAGAACAATTTTTAATTATTCTTGAGTTGACTTCAACTGTAATTTCGTCTCTCAATTTATTTGAAAGAAGCCTTAAGATTTCGTTTTCAGCTTATTAATTTCTATCTCTCTGTTCTTCAACCAAAAAAGATAAATAGTGTCTAACTCTACTCTTTAAAGACAAATTGACGTTCTTTCTGTTTAAATACCTTTATTTATTTATTTCATAAATATTAATTTGTATTTTAATAAACTTAAAAGCTACCTTTATATAGTTGTTATATTGTCGTTTAGCTATTTAGATGATTTTTCTATTTCTTATAGTATAAAACCAATGTTATTTATTGAATAAGCAAATACGCAACTAAATATTATCATAGATATCTCTATAAATAGTGCTTCCACAGAATTTGAGGCTACTATGTCTCCGTATCCAACTAATTTAATATTTAACATGAAAGAATTTTCTATTATATCCCGAAGACTCGGTATTCAGATAATTGGATTTAATATTATCGTAATGTTTAAAAAAAAGTAAATGAATACCCGTTGTCATTGTAGTTATAGACCAATACATACTATAAATATATTTTTCAATATAAGATAATTCAAGCATGTTAAATTTCTCAAGCCATGTAATAGAGTATCCACTCTAGATCTCATAAACTCCTAGATAGTACCAAGCTAGACTAACTAAATTTAGAAAAATTAACTATATTTTGTATACACTTCAATTAAATAATTTTTAAAATGTTAATATTACCTATGTGAGCTACAGATATTACTGTTAGTAATTAATTAAAGAGTCTAAGCATGTGTTTTTAATTTTCTTTTAAAGTAAATACTTAGCTAAAACTATTTCTTTTTTTTTAAATTCCATTTAACTTTAAAAAAATTAAGAAATTAATTGAGAAAAGTATCAAGTTATTTTGTGGGTTATAAATAAGACTTTAAGTTGGTATAACTACTTTAGCACCCATGACAAAAAGACTTATCATATCAGTTAAAAAAATGTATGATTTTAAGTATCTACTTATTATTTATCTTCTGTTTAAGACAATCGCGTCCTAGCTAAAATAAGCAGTATTTAAATTGACCAATCCATCTAAAATAAAGAGGATGAAGGCATATAAAAAAAAACATTTAATAAATTCTGAGTCGACTTAACTAGAGCAAAAAAATATCTAAATGGAATATATGTACATAAAGGTGTAAGTGAATATTATTTAAAAAATATCCCAATATATTCGCAGCGTATTAGTAGGCATAAACACAGGTATTAGATTTTATCTTTCAAAAAAATAATATATTTTTGTCAAAGATGATATAATAATTGATTTTTTAACTTATTTTTAGTGAAAATATGTCTTATCATTCAAATAACTCAATTAACTTTCAGTTATAGTTGATAATTTTCTAATGCTAATTCTGTATTAAAGCAATTAAATAAATGTGATAACCTTTTAATTTACTCTTTGAACTCTATTCATTGAGTTGTTAAGAATTTTGTTTACTATACTAGCTGCTTTCTAATAATTAAAAATTGTTTACCTTGCATTTCTACTACTTGAGCTATCATTAATTCTCCCAAATTCTTAATTTTTAATAGGCGTTTATATGAAATTTAAATCATAACTTTAATTCACATTTTGCTTTTAACTCAAATTTGGGCTCTCTTACATAAAATTGCTATTAATTTAATTCTAAACAGAATAGGTACTACTTTTTTTATCCTGAAGGTTATTTTTTAAGCTAATATTTTGATTTTTATTGCCTTCTTTATTAGGCACTTCCTAAATCTAGTTTGATATTGATTCAAAAAGCTCTACTTATAAAACTTACTTATTAGATAAAGGTCTTTCACTTGCTTTGCTTTTAGAAGAATTTTAATCTAAAAAAATATCTTCAATTTATCTGTTTTCGCTCATTTAACCTAATTATTAAGAATGGGTGTGATCTAATATACTAATTTAATTTCTGTCTTTGCATATTGATAAACTATTTAGACTGGATCTATCAACTAATTCGTTGTCACCTTGTAGATTGTAAAAAGCGCTATTATTAAATATTTTTCCTTAAATAGATTTGTTTTAAATGGTTTCATAATCTTCTGGAATTGAAAATGAACAAAATCTCTGACTCATTAGTATTTAACTTTTTTTATGATATATAAACTTTTTAAGCAAAACTAATTAATAATTGGTGCTTTAAACACTTTCTTAACTATTTATTAGATTAGATTAATTTAAATAAATTTTATATGTAGAAGTAATAAATTAATTTGATAATTTTTTTATAGCGATCAGATAACTTTTTTATTAAATTTGAAATTAATACCATAAATTATTAATAAAATAATAGTATAATTATTTCACTTATTATTATAATCATCACTAATATTTAATTTATAAGAATGTTAATATAATATAACAAACTAAAATTTAAATTAGCATAAAAATTTATTTAAAAAATAATTATTTGATTTAAAGATGAAAAAGAATTTTGAATAAAATATTTAAAATTTTTATTTTGTAAAATAGAAAAACAAGGTTTATAAAACTTGCTTTTTATAAATTTTTATAGCAAATTACTTTATCTTTAGACTTTAAACTCTATTTTTAAGTCATTAAATTTGTTTTATTATATTACATTATTATTAATAATAGTAAAATAATAAATGAAGCATACTTCTAAATACATTTTTTCAAAATAAAAAGGCGCTAAAGAGGTAAAAAGTTAAGAAATTAAATTTGTAAAATTAATTTTAAAATGTATTAATTTAAGAATTATTACTTTTATACTTTTAGATTTTGTTTAATTGTTACAAAATATAAATTAAGTTGGTTATTTTGATTTTTATAAAGAGCAATACAATGAAATAATTAATAATATTTAATTGACTTAGATAAGAATAATAAATATTTATTACTTCTGTCAAAACAAATATCTTAAAAGATCATTAATGATGTAAAACAAAATTAAATTTTTGTGGCAGAACTATGGAAATCTTTAACATTCTAGAAAACTTTAAAATATATTTTTTTATATTATACTTAATTTAAGTAGTTTAAGAGACATAACTTAAATATTATTTATATTATAATCAAAATTAAAATTCAATGGTTTTAAATTTTAGATCTACTAATCGTTCAGTCTATATACATATAAAGGTTTGAATCAAATTTATAGCTCCTATAAATCAATTATGTATTATGATATAGCAAAAATATCAAATTTTTTCTTCTATTTTTATTGTTATTTCGTTGACCTCTACTTTAAATTGTTTGTTGTAATATAAAAATAAGAAATTTATTTGTTTTTCTTATAATAACTCTCAAAAAATATAATGAATACTTTAAGTGGTATCTAAGAAAAACTCTTAGAATAAATAATAAAGTTAAAGATGTAAAGCTAATTCATAACTAGTTATTAAAATTATTTTATTCATTTTTACTTCAAAATAAATATTGTTATTCAACATATCTGCTAATAGGTTTTTAAATTTTTTATGGCTTTTCCATTAATGATGTAACTTTAGAAAAAAATAAACTGCCATATTTTATAAGTACAAAATAAATATAACCATGAATATCTAATTCCTAAGTTAATATGTAAAATGTATTCTTTAGATAAAAAATAATTTTATAAACCTTATTTGTGATCATTTCAAGTAATTTTGATATGCATCTCTTCATTTTTTAGTTTGATTATTAAAAAATTTGTTATTTGTAAATTTCAAATGAAAAAATATTAATTGAGTGTAAATCTTGTTTGTAAAGTACACTTAAAAATGTAATTTCCAATTATGATAATACAAGCATTATTGGATAATGTAACATTTTATTCAAATAGAATTTAAAAGGAAGAAATATTGTAACAATATTCGAATTTTAGGATTTATCAGAAACAATAACTTGAGTAACTTAATTTTTATTATATTCAATCAATTTTGTTCATTCTAATTATTATAAAAAAATATAATAAATTTCAAAGTAATATTAATATAATAAAATTAATTGAATTCTAAGAATTTAAGAAATTATTTGTTTTATGTAAATTGTTTTAGTAATCATTTAACTAAAAATGAGCACAACGCATAAATTAAATATTGATTAGTACTTCTTATTGTATATATTTCTAAAAAATATTATAAAAATATCTTTTCAAATAGCTTATTCAATATTTAAAAATGAAGGTAAGGAAAAATTTTTAGAAAATATTTTATCTTATTTCCTATTGAATTAGAGATATTTAGTATAATATTGGAATATATTAATAAATATATCGCAGTACGCCTTATAAATTATAAAATTATTAAAAATTACACTACATTTAAGTTTGTAAAAATTAATTATTTAAGCAGAATATTTTTTTGCTAAATGATCTTTTTCAATAAATTAGAAAACCTAAATAATAACAGCATTACTCATATTTTAAAATTGAAAAATAGTAAATAATATAATAAATAGATCCTCTTACATTATATAAAATATTTGTAAAAAAATACAGAGCTAATCTATTACTATTAGCCTCAATTTTTAAAAATTAATTATTTACTAAATAATTCTTAAAAACACATGCATGAAAGGTAATTTATTTATTTATATTAAAAGATAAATAAGTTGAAGCAATAAATATAAATATTTGTAAACACGCATGATCTTTCAAACAGCCAATTAATAATAATTATATTGTTTTACTCTGTCATTTAGAAAGTTAATAATTGAAATAGATGTGAGTCTTTATGATTTTTATGAGTATTTTTTTAAATTTGTTAGCATTTATTCATCTCCAAAGCTATTTTTATGAAAAAAAATTATTTTATTTTATTTAAAAATATTAAAATACATCCAGATTATCTCTAAGGTATTCAAATATTTTAATAGACAGAGATTTTTCCCGATTTATGAATTTTCTATGTTTTTATTTTTACTTAAATAAAATATGTTATAAAAACCTGATCAACTAAAAGCTGTAAATCGCTAATTAATAAAATTAAATTCATTTTACCTTAAGTCGAGTTTTAAATTATAAAGCATAGTACAGTTAGAAATTTATTAAATTAAATACATCAATTCTTGATTATTTAAATCAGTATTGCTTTTTTATAATTTTTTATATTTTCACTTTTGAAATGCCAGAATTAATTTTACTTAAAATTTAAAAACAAGCTTTGCAAATTGGAAAGTTAAGAAATAGATTTCGCTAAAAGTATTTTGCCCTAATTACTGATTTTACTGTTCCTGCATAAGTAATTATTTTAAAAATAGAAATTAATTTTTTTTTTAATCATCTAAAATAATTTACATAAAATGAAGATTTAATATATTTAAGCTCATACATTTAGCTAAGCCATAGGTAAATATATTAAATTCATGATCTGATAAAAAATTCCTAAAGATATATATTTCATAAGCTGACTGATATTTTTTAGAAAGTAATTTTTACATTTGGCAAAAGCTAAAAGATTTTAGATTCAGGCATTGAGATAATTGTGATGTAATTGTTTGATTTTACTAATTGCTATGGTCTTTAATTTAATGATCACTTATAGAAACATCAGCTTGAATAAATAATTCTTATATTGTTTGATTTTTTCTAAATTGCTATCCTAAATCAACTGAATTTTCATAGCTTTAATAAAAGAAAAATCAATTAAGGATTTTCATCAAATTAATAGTTACCTTAAATAAAAATATATTTGGACTAAATTTTTACATTTAGCCAAATTTTAACATAAACCTTTGATTCCTTCTTTTTTAATCTCGTTTTATCTAAATGAAATATTTAAATAAAGTTAATCAAAATATAAACCCAAATAAAGAGAAAAAGATATCTATATTAACTTTTTAAAAACAAAAATCAAAATAATTATTTTATTTAATCTATTTTAATTATGCATGCTTCTCTAATTTTAATTACTGTATTTATTAAAATTTAGGATTTAAGGATTGATCAATCTCCTCTCTCTCTATAAATTTAATAATTTAGAGGAATTGATAAAGCGAATCATTTAATTAGATTTTTCGTATTATTTTTCTTTATTTTTTTTATTTTGAGTAAAATTTGACAGTCTATTAAAATTTAAATTTTTATTAGGAGTGACTGAGCATTAATTAATTTTCTCTATTAATTCAAAAATTTAGATTGCCTAGCTAATAGGATCACATTATTAAATATTTATAAGTATCTGTGTTTTATTTTCTGAGTAAATTTTCTTTTAATGCGAATTAAAGGTAAAAGCATATTTTAAAATTTACATTAGATTTAATTTCAAGAAAGAAAGACTTTAGTATCCATGAAAATGTTCCGAAATTTATATTAATGTATTTGAGTCCATATTCATTTAGCTGTTAGCAAAAGTATAAATTATGAATATAAGGGACAAAGTAAAATTTATATTACTTTAAATTCATTTCTAGAAGACTTAGGTTTTTGTTTTATTTTAAATATTCACAAAACTTAGAAAAAGAAATTGGACAAGCCTTTGCTTAACTAATAAAAATTTTAAGATATACTAAAAATTATAAAAAATAATTGCTATACCTGAAATTTATGTGCAAGTGCTTAAGATTTACGAGCTTTGAAACAGAATTACCTAGGTTTTGAAGAAAATTGCTCACTATTTGCAAGTTTCTATATTAATAAAAAAAATTATTCCTAATTTACATGAAAAAATTTACCTTTATTTTAAAGAGAGAATTAAAAGATTTTCAAATTTTTGTAAAGCATTAATCGTTGTGTTATTGGAGCTAGCTGAAGGCCTGTATTATGAAAGCAATAATAAATTAATATTCAAACATTAAGAACTTTACATTATATATAGGCTTAATTTTTAGACTTGTTTGTAGTTAAAACTGTCTGAGGGACAGCTTTGTGTACCGATTATGGTTTCGGTTAGGTATTTTATGATAAAATTACATAAATTGTATGAATATTCAAGTATTCTTATGTTTTCCAATTCTACTTTTTACTACAATCCATGAGTATTTATAAAAGTGCCGAGTTCTAATTTAACATGAAAAGTTTTCATTAAAAATTGAAAAATATTGCTTTTAACTTACTATCATTTATGTCTTTTTTTACAAATTACAATAGTACTTTTTAATCTGTTATTCTTTTGAAGCCAACAAACAAGTGAGAGTTATTATTTTAGCTTCCTAGATAGCTTATATATGTGTATTAATTGTTAGTAGCTAAATAATTAGCTATCAGATCAGTTAGCGCTTCATTAAAATACTTGGAAAAAATATTTTTCATTTGAATAACTTTTGAGTCTGTTATCATTTTAATTTAATTTGTTAGTTATTTATAAATCTATCTTTTATTAAGAAATTTATTAAAATCATTCAAAATCTAATTAAAAAACCTTTCTGCTAATTAAACCTGATGGTTGATTTTATTAATTTCTAAAATTTTAATTTTTCATTAGAGTTTGATGTAATTAATTTAATCATAGGTATTTATTGCCTAATATATTAGTAACAATATATCATATTCAGAATTAATCAAAAAGACTATAGAAATCAAGACAAAATGTTAATCATTCATTTTTTAACTTAGGTTGCATTTTTCTCAATCTATCAAAAATTGATCTTTTAAATTAAAAATATTTTCTGTTTTAAAAAATAAAATCTAAAATCAATAAACACCCTTCAAAAAATAAAATATTTAAAAAGGATAAAATTAATTTCTTTCTTAGATTGTTGGATAATAATTATTTTAAAATTTTATAAACTTACGAGTTTTTAACATAATTAATTTTTCTTTTCATGGTAATTAATCATCTAAAAAATTACAAAAGTTGTGGTAATCCTATGAGCTTTTTAAAAAGCAGAAACTTGTTCTAATTTTAACAGAAATTAAATATTAGATTTAAATTTTTAAAAGGAAATTTTTAAAAAAAAAAGCAGTCTTAAATGAAATGAGTGATGTTAAAGTATGATATTTTAAGATAGCTTCATTTTTATTCTATTCAAAAAATTTATATTTTTATTTGAACATTCTAATAATTTTGTTTAATTTATAAAATAAAATACTATGAGTCTGTCTTTCTATATTTCCAAAAATTGTAAATTATGATAATTAAAAAATGAAAATATTATTTCCTTATGAACGAAAATGTTACTTTTAATTAATTTATCATTTTATATCAAATTAAATATTTTTTCTTTTGTATCCTCAAATCTCCAAAAATATGCATTCATTTGATTAAATGAATGTGCAGATTTCTGATACCATTAAAAGAATATATCAACACTTATTTTAGTAAGCTAAACCTTTATTAATATTTCTCATTTTTTTTATAGTACTATATCTAAATTGTGATATTTACTTAATTAAAAATTTATTATTTAAATTTTAATAAATGTTGTAAGCCATTCATTCAATCAATAACTTTTAATTTATTTATTTAGTAATCCAACTTTCTTTAAATACAATTAATTTAAGTTAGGAAAAAATAAAATTTTACTATTTAAAACATGTAAATCAATATTTTATTTCTAAAATTATAATGTTGATTTAAACAAATTTATTTTTAGCAAACAAAATATGTGAAGAAAAACTGTGTAACGCCTACTTTAATTAAATTTAGGTAAAAATATTTAAAATAGATGCAATAAAAAATATTATTTTTAAATATTTGAATTCAATATTTTAATAAACTTTTATAAATTAAGATGATTTGATATTTATATAAAATTAATTAAAATCTTTTTTAAAAGACATTTTAGAATATTTACTTACCATTTATACTCGTTTCTAAAAGTGTAGTTATTTTTTTTACAATGATAACTTTAAAAATCAAACAATCAAAAAATATGAAATATTTTTATTTATTAAATTGTAAGAAAATAAAGGAGTAGTGGTTTATATTTTGTTTAATTAATACAGATATATATAAAAAAAATCAATTAAATTATGATAAATAATATCCCAAGAAATATGTAAATTATCATCTAAGTTTAAAATATTTCCTATTAATTTATTTTGTATGATCTCTTTTAGTTACAAATTATTTTTTTAACTCATACTATAATTATTACTATTTGTGACTATTTCTAATAAATTTATTTGTTACAGAATATTTGCTTTTTAACTTAGACTTAATTTATTTAAATACTGCTTAAAAAATTATAAATTTATGTCATATTTTCTTTTTCATGTTTATGTCATGCTTTTAATAATTTGAATTAAGCAAAAACACTGATTTTTTTTTAATTTAAGTTAAAGACTCTTTAATAAGTAGTTTGAAAGTAAATTATAAAATATCTTAATGAAATTTATTGAATATTTTGTCAAATCAAAGTTAATAAAATTGATATAAATAATTTATCAAAATATAGCTTTTTATCAGAGTAAGATGTTTAATAATTCGAATATATCAGAAAATATAAAATTCCTTACCTTAAATTTTATTAATTTATATCCATTCAAAATATCAATTTTTTATTCAACAAAAGCTTTTTATCATACTCATGTACAACCAATAAATTAAAATAATTTAATAGCATTTTTATCACTACTTAAGTATGAATTTTCAAATTATTTAAAATGTAATTTATTTTATTAATATTTTCAGAGTATTTCTACTTATAAATAAAATTAAAATTTAAGTTAAGCTATTATATAATTTGTAAAGAATATTAGATTAATTATGATTCCTGATATATATATTAAAAATATTATTTTTTATTTAAATAAGAAGAAATCATTTATTTTCTTCCTTGCAACTTTAAAAAATGATATATAAATCTAATAGTATTTTTTATTATATTTAAATGCTTGGTTTTATGTTTATAGGATGCACTAACACAAATTAATTTAATTTAAAGGCTTGTGAAGAATATGCTTTTAATCAAAAGGCATACAAGATTAAGTAAATAAAAAGACGCAAATACATTTAATATTACTTAATAAATATAAGTGTTTTTGCATAAAAAAATAATTTTTATTAATAAATCAATCAATCTTTAATTCATCTTAAAATTTTCATCAATTTTCAAGATTCTTAATAATAGCTTCAGTGTATTGACTAGTAGAGGAAGTACCACCAATATCTCTAGTACGGATCTAGTTATTTAAAATATATTTAATATTTATTAGCTAAATGCAATTTGTATTTTAATATAACCTAGAAAAGTACTTAGAATATATTAAATATATTACATGATTTTAAAACTCATTTAGTTAGAATTGTTTGAAAATATGAATAATTTAAATTAAAAAATATTATTTATTTACCTTTCCTTCGCAAAGAGTTTTATTGATAGCACGATTGATTTTATCAGCAAAGAAGGGGAAACCCATATGTTGTAACATAGAAACTGAAGAGCAGAGAAGAGCAGTAGGATTAGCAACATTCATACCTGCAATATCTAAACCAGCGTGTCTGTTGCTTTAAGCGAATAAAATGTGGTTTTCACCAACACAAATACCAGCATGTAAACCAACACCACCAGTGATACCAGCGCAGATGTTACTAACAATAGCACCATATAAGTTAGGTAAAACCATAACATCGAATTATTGAGGAGTTTTGACCAACTATTTATTTATTAAATAGATTTAATTAAAATAAATTTATTTATATAAAATTTCCTCAATCAGTTTCAGAATAAAATAGCTTAAAATAAAACTTATTTATCGTTATTTAAAATTTTATTCAAGATTCATTCAAATTACTCTGCTGAATTTGTTATGAAAGTTTGAAGTTTTCAAATTAATATTTAAATTAAAATAATAAAGATTTTTATTTTATCTAATGCAATTAAAGCTAATTTGCTATTATAAAATTTATTTAAACTAAATAAAGTGGTTTCTAAATTATTAGTTTGCTTGTGTATTGATTCACTTTAAGCAATAGCGTTTTTATTATTTTAAAGATCTATTTTTATTTATTTATTTCTTTCTTTCTTTCAATAACTCATAAAAATTTAATAAAAGTTATTATATTATTACTTGCATAGAGCAGTTATCAATAATCATTTCTTCATACTTAATGAAAGGATAAACGGCAGCAACTTCACGGGTGGCTTCCAAGAATAAACCATCAGCTAATTTCCTTTTATTATAAAAAACCATTTAAACTCCTATTACTGTAATTACTTGCTTAATAATTTCTGCTTCAAGAACAAAGCATGTAAACATACTCTCCTAAATTTAATGTTTTTATTTATAAATTACATGATGTTAGCCTTGTGGACAGCAGTAACTTTCTTACGACCATTCAAGTGAGCGAATTCGAAAGCGTATTTGGCAATTTTAAGAGAGCTTTCCTTGGTGATTCTCTTGATAGATTCAATAACACCAGGATAGACTTCATGTTCAATACCAGTGAATTCACCTTCGCTGTTTTCTCTGATGACTACGACATCAACATTTTGGTGACGAGCAGAGATACCAGGAAGAGTAACAGCAGGCATAACATCAGCATATAAACCTAATTCGTTGTAGAATTAGAAATTTTCGACTAACTTTTAACCCTTGCCGTGAGGAGGAATAACACCTAATAAGATGACTCTATTCTTTTTAAGTCTTTCTCTGGTGACAGGGTCTTCCCAACTGAAGTTTTCAATAACATCAAAGTGGATGGGGACGTTAGCAGCCTTGAAGACTTATTGGACGGAGTCTATATAATTTTAAAAAAAAATTATCAATAAAATAACTAGCTAAATATTTCTGCTTTAAATAATATTTAAAATGTTGCTAAGCAAATATGATTAAACGAAATCCTTTTTATTTATGTTTATATTTTATATCTCCTAAAGCTTTATATGCGAATGTTTTAGTAGAAGAAGTCTCTATCACTCAAATAATCCTCTAACTCATTTCCTTTGAAACCTAGCTCTTTTTAAAATAAGTTCTTCTCTTTTGTTGATTAATTGCTTCTTTGATTGCATTTTTTTGTTACTTTATTCAATTTAATAGTTATTTTATTCTAATAGCCTTTTCTCTTTGCTTGCTAAATTTAATTCCAAAACACAATTAAAGCTTTTGATTGACGCTAAAGTTAATATGTTTTTTCTAAAAGCTCATATCAAAGTGCATCGATTCTAATTTGAAATATGAAACCTAAAGAGCTTAGAGCTTCTATTGAGAAACTTGCTAAAAAGGCTTATATCACCTCGTTAAGTATTTTTATTTTCACTTATTTCAAATTTGCTTATCAAGAATTAAATTTAATAATACTTACTGGTAATTTCGGGACCAATACCGTATCCAGGAATGAGAGTTACAGTTTAGATCTTACCAGCACCGGGCTTTTGAATATAAGTGGAAGTCCAAGTGTGTCTAGCAGCAGTAGCAGTAGCAGTGCTTCTATTACCAGCGAGTAATTAATTGAATACAGCGGATCTCAAAAAGTTCTTCATTTCTACTCTTAATATTTTTTAATTTAAATGTTTGCCTGTTTATTTGATTTTATTTATTTATTCGCGATTGTTTGTTTCTTTTATTTATTATTTATTTCCAATCACTTTCTCTTTCCTTCTTTCGAAAAATATATACGATAAATTTTTACCTTTCTTCTCACCTTATTAATTTATCAAATATAAATATAAATGTTGTTTCTATTACCTTCTTTTATTTCTTTTTATTTCTCTCTATTTAAAATATAAAAAATTCATTCATTCATTAATTCAATCAATCAATCAATGCTTTCAGAATTTACACCAAAAAACTTATTCTCATAACAAAATATAATGAGAGAGCCCATTTATATTTTAATATCTTTCTTTATTTGCATTTATATACTTATTATACATGTTTACTTTCTCTTGAATTTCATTAAATTATTCATTAACATTTAGCTATTCCTTTAAAATACTCATTCAATTATCCTTTTATTTATAATTTGTATTTGACTACTTTCATATCCAATAATTTTTTATTGTTTGTTTCTTATTATTTTATTGCATAAAATTTATCACTAAGATACAAATTTCACTCTTTGAAAACTCATTTATTTCCTTTTTTAAAAAAATAAATATTTAGTTACCTTTCATATCCACTTTCTACTAAAATTTCATTATGTAATTAAAAAAAATTAACTCTTCCTTTTTTACCCTAAATTAAAATTTTATCATTTACCATGCTTACGTCCTTTTTTAAGTAATGATTTTTTATCATTAAAATTTTGTTGTAAATTTAATACTTTAATCATTTTAACGAAATTAAATATGTCCATTGACAAAATTAAATGCATATATTAATTTATATTTTTATCTAGAACTGCATTTTAAATATAATTTAAAGTAATAAACTAAATAAATGAATAAAAATTTAATTTTTATTTTTGCAATATTTATTCTATTTTTTTTTTTTGAGTTAAAAAATAAGTAGCCCAATAAAATATATAAAAATAAAACATTTTACATTAAAAAAAACTTAGTATAATATTTTTTTTTAGTTTAAAGTTTATTGTTTGTAAGTTTAGTTAATTTTTATGAAATTTAGAGTAGAAATGTAAAAAATGTTAATAAAATACTTAATTACATATTTTTATTTACTTAACTTAACTAAATAGATATTTTTAACTTAAAATTTTTTAAACTTTTATAGTAAAAAATGTAATTAATAATAAATAATATATCATTTTTTAATTTATTTGAATTGTTTTTATTTAATTTAATAAATTAAAATAAGTTTAAGCAAGTGCAGGAAAATATGCTTTTGCAGTTCTTTAATTTTATGTTTTTTAGTTTTATTTATTTATTTAATTATTTATTTATTTATTTTCTTTTTTTATCTTATTATTTGATTATCTTTTTTATATTATTATTTGATTTTCTTTTTTACTTTTTATTTAAATATTTTTATTTACTTTTTATTTATTTAAATTAAACTTTTATCTTTTTATTTTTCTCAATTTATGAGTTATCTGATGAGCTTTTTAGAGAGCAAAGATCGATTCAACTAGATGAGCGTTTGGTAAGTACCTAGGTTATCAAAAAATACTAATTATATATGATAAATATAAAATTTAGTTGAAAAAAAAAATTTATTAGTTTTTCTTATTTATTATTTTGACAATCCGCATGTTTATTTCACCATGCAATATTATTGTGAAAGTATCTTATCTTAGATATTGAGAAATGAAATTCGGTTAAAAACTTAAAGGGATTCTCATTGTGTCGTTCGTTTTTTTCGGGATTTAAAAAAATATTTCTCTTCTATCTAAGTTTAAGCATCACATTTATTTTTTATTTTTGTAAATTATTATTTATTAAATTAATTATAGAGAAGAATAGAGAGTTCTTAATTTCAAAAGTATATCTATCTCCTAATAAATAAATAAAAGTTATTAGTTTCCTAATATAGGATTTAATATTAATTAAAATTCATTTCCCCCCTCTGACTTTCCATATATTTGTAAATTAAAATTAGTTAATACAAATTTTATAATTATAAATCAAAATCATGAAAATATTTTTAATATTATTTTATTGATTATGATAAAAATATGATACTGTTAATTTCAAATTATTTTAGAATTATGGAATTTTTCGATTATTTATTTATCTATCTAAAATTCAAATTTTAAAAAAAGAGAACTTTAGAAATCTTAATTTATTATTTAATCAAATCTAATCATCCAAGAGGAAAAACTAATAATTAATTTTAAATTCAAAGATTAGAGAAAAAATTTTAAAAAATAGACAATAAAAAATATATAGATAGATATTGCCTATTCTTCTTCCTAATTGAAAGTGGCTGCAGATTTCATAAGTTTTTAAGGAAATAATATTTTAAGCTTACCAGCCGTTGCATGCATTCTATATCAGAAGATATTGAATGAAGTTTTTTAATCTCGAATCATTTATTGAGAATATTTTATATCTTAGATGAGGTTAATCTAAATTTGCAAAGGTGATGGCCTCATTCTATGATAGCTTCTCTTTATTGATTATAATTCATTCTAAATAATTTTAAGAAGAATTATAGAAGCTCAAGAGATTAATTTAGATGCCTTGTGATGAGGGCAGATATTTTGATCACAAGAGAAATAATCAATCATGCAATCGCTACCTGGAAATGAGTCGTTAACTGTTTTTGCGTGAATCATAAGAGGAGAATCAAACTTTTGAATCACTTTTTATGAAGCAAACTCAGCTCTATCGGTCATTTCAATGAAGTCCTCCGCTAGCTACTTTTCAACTTTCCAATTATCAAAAAAAAAAAAAAGAATATATAAAAATGTATTTTTTACTAGGTATCAGCAGACTTCGAAGCTAGACCAGAACAAAAAAAGAAAAAGAAAAAAAAAATAAATAAAATTAAAATTAAAACTAAAACAAATTAAGCAAATGAATAAACCTACATACAAACAAATGAATAATATATATATACAAATCCTTAAGAAAATAATTAAGATAAGAAAAATTAAGATAAATTTTGACTAAAAACAAATAAATAAAAATTAAAAATAAGAAGAATAAATTAAAAACTAAATAAAATCAAATAAAATAAAAACTATATTAGTCAAAGGAAATAACACTTAATTATATTTTACAATTTAGATTTTTAATTCAAATAAATTTGATGATTTTTAACTAAATTTACAAATAAAAAAATTTCAAATTTATTTCATTCGTAAAATTCTTAATAAAGATCTTTTCAATTTTTTGAATTGTAAATTTGATTGATTTTATTCAATTAAATAATGTTTAGAGATTTTACAAAGTTTTATTTTAAAAAGAAATTTGATTATTATTTATTAAATATATCTAAATATCTATTCATGGCTAAACAAAATAATATAGGATGTATATACTTGTTTTTGAAAATTTCTCAAAAATTTATCTAAATATAAAAGAATTTATTTAATCATAAATAAAATAAAAAAAATAATTAAATTATAAAATTTTAGTTTGGTGAGAACATTTAATTTTCAGTTTTTTAGAAAAACAAATTTTCTTATTTATTACTTTGTTACCAATCGAGATCATTTAAGCATATATGTTCTTATTTGAATTCAATTATTTACCTTAGCATTAGTTAAAATTTTACTTTCAAGTATTTATTTCTTGAATAAGGTTGAAAATTTTAGTTTATTTTATATATTAATTTTAAATGAGTAAGAAAAAAAGATATCTTTCATCAAAAAAATTTTAATTAATTTGTTTGAATACTTACACTGTTTACTATAATTAATACATTTTTATGATAAGTAATTGAAAATTTATTTGTATTTTAGTTGATATTAGGTTTTTTTGTAAAGAAAAAAGAAAAAAAATGCAAATAACATAAAGAATTATGAATTAGTTTTGTTTTAAATCGTTGATTTGCAAAAAATTATTATAAAATTAGAAATGAAAATTAAAGGTTATTATTATTAACTAGAGTTTTGTTAAATAATGAATAAACTAGTTTCTTGAAAGAAGTTTGAAATTCATTTGTATTTAAAATAGTAAATAGATAAAACACTGATTTTTTGTATATTGAATATATTATCAAGCAAAAGAGATACATTTAATCAATTGTATTTATTTAAAGATTAATAGTTAGCATTAAAGTTAATGAACATAAGTAGTATCCATCGGAGATAATATAACCATTATTAGCTAGAGAAAGCAGTAGTGTTGCCATTAATCTAAAAAGAATCTTCTAAGGAGAATCCTCTAAGAGATGATGAAGTTTAGAGCTGCGAAGAAAAGATGAAATAAACATTAAAATTATTAGATAAAAATTTTTAAAGGCTATCTCTTGAAACTCAAAAGCAATTAGAAAGACTATACCCATTAACTCCGTTATAAAGTAAACATTTTAATACATAATATTAGTTAAATAATTGCATTTCATTTAAAAGCTAACAAAAAAAAGTCATAAATTGCAAAAGTTGAAAAAACGGAACCAAATAAAAAAGCTTATTCAATTCAAGAGTCGAAATCCCTAAATAATATTAATTAAATTGGGCTGAGTATTTAGCAAAAAAAAATAACCTAATAACTTAAAAGGCTTGAAAAATATACGAGCCAAACACTCATCCTTCCAACACAAAGCATAACTTAGACTGAGTAGACAATTAATGCGAATCAAAATTTGAACAACGGCAACGAAGTTCAATAAAGTTATAGTTAATTTAATAGCATTAGCAACAGCAATAATAACAACAACACTAATAACAATAACTATTACTAAAACTGCATTAATTAAAGCAGCTAAAATTCTCAAAATTATGCTAGTAATTATGAAAATGTTGGGATCAAAAAAGATATAAATAAATCTTAAAACTAAAATGAAAGCTACAACAACTTAATAAATACTTATATTTCTTGCTTTAATGGTAAGAACTTTACTCAGTTTATCAAAAAATATGACAAAGGTAAGTACTATTAGTTGTGTTTATATTTAATTATTTAAGCATCCTTTTAAGTAATTGATTAAGATATTTAATAAAAATAATTTAAATAAACGCACAGCATCCTAATCAATTACAAAGACCCCTTTTTCTATTTTTGTATTAATTAGACATACTTGAAATTATTTAATCTAATTTCTACTTACAAAACTTAATCAAAGTCTACTTTGATTTTCAAAATCTAATAGAAAGAAGCAAACAATTATTTTCCTGGTTAAATAAAAATCTTAATAAATTTCATTTTATAAAATAAATAGATTTATTAACAGTTTATGATTGCTTTATGAACATAAATTTTCAAATACCTTATCATATGACTTCAGAAAATAAGAGGAGGATTAGAAATCTTTTGGATAGATATAAAAACCTCAACAAAAAAGTTAACAATTCAGCTTTTAGACATGAAAGAAATGTTTAATTTAAATAAAAATAATTCAAAATGTTTGATCAATTTTAAAATCTGTCTGATAAAGATAAATTCAATCTTTTGAGAATGTCTAGCTTCCCTCCTTTAAAACTTTTCCCAACTCTTTCAATGTTAAAATATGAAGTAGATGATACAGCTATTTTATTTGACTCCAAATTTGAAAGTGGTAATTTAAGGAGAGTTTATAAGGTAAATTATTTAAAATATTAATTTTGATTCAGCAAATTATTTTTCATTCATTAAATATAAATTTCTGATTTTATTTGGATATATTCTTCTCGAAATAATGGTCTATTTATTCTCATTTATTAAAATATTGCTTGCTTGTCTTTTCATCTCAAATATTTTATTTAAAAGATACTAAAAATAAATTAATAAAATTTTCAGTTATATTTTTAATTGTACATTTATAAAAAGCAGAATATTTTTGTAAGATAAAGGTAATAAATATCTATAAAAATAAGAGAGAGATATTGAACAAAATAATATAAAAACATTATATTTAATAAATCCTCAAATGAACTACCATATTTTTTGAAACATTTAAATTTATAAATTGATTGGTTAAACATTTTTTAATTTTAATTAATAACTACCTCCAATTGATTTAAGTTTTAGCAAAGTAATTATAAAGTATGTATATTTATTATATTAAAATTCATATGGTAAGCTAAATAAATATATTTACTAAGTGATTTTATACTAACTAAAGCTTGTTATAAATTATTAAAAAAATTTTATTATATTTTAAGATAAAAACATATCTTTTAATATATTTTATTTTAAATATAATTAGGTGGCTGAAAATGAATATAACTTAATACTTGAGTTTGACTCTGGAGTAAATATTTAAATTGCATAAGATTTTATTTAATATTACATAATTAATATTAGACAGATCATTTTACATAATGGTACTTTTTTAGAACATTGAATATAAAAAAGAGTAAAGATATTTATTTAACAGTATTTATAGATGCTTTATAAATAAATTCATATTTTAAATTTAATTAGATACAAAAGTGAAGTTCAATATAGTAAATCTTTACAAAGAAAGGAGTCTTTACGAGAAGGGATTAAGACCTGTTGTATTTTCTTAAAAGGCATTTGAGTAAAAGGGCGAGAAATGGCATAGAGACTGTGAAAACATTCAATATGCAAGAAACGAATTTAAAAGAATAAATTTCAGCAACATGATCAGTAATAATAATATATTTATTTATTAATAGCTAAATTAGAATAATTAGTAAAATTAATAAGATTAATGTGTAAATAATTAGAACAACTAAAATATAAATTAAACTAACAATAATAACACTAATACTAATGGAGTTAATTGCAATTCAGCAATAAACAATAACTCTAATAATAATGCTTAAAATAAAAAAAGAAACTATAGAAATAGTATAAATATGCCTGCAGTTTATTACAGCACTCTCTCATTTACATATACCTATAAATATGATGATGATATTGTATACTTTGCTCATTCTGTACCTTACACATATTCTAATTTAACTCATTATTTATCAAAACTCAATTAACATCAGTAACAGCATAAATTCTATAAAGTTGAATCACTTACCACAACATTAATAGGTAAATAAAACAATTTCTAAATATAGTTTTTATTAACATTTTTTAATATAAATATAGGAAACAAAGTATTTTGCATAAGTATTTCTGAAAAAATTCATGAATCTTCAACTCAAAATGTACAAATTTAGTTATTTCATTAATTGTTTTATTAAATATTTAATTTTTAATCTATCTATTTTGAAAAGTGTTGCTAAATTTAATTAGCTTGACAAAAAATAAATATTTATATTTTATATTATCTATCAAAAATGATTGAATAAATATTAAATATATAAATAAATAGTCAGACAAGAAAGAAGTAATCATTTGCAGCAGAGTTCATCCAGGTGAAACAAATGCTTCATGGATTATGAAAGGTATGCTTGATTTTCTGCTGTCAGATCATGAAATAGCTGTAGAATTAAGGAAGAAATATATTTTTAGAATGATACCTATGCTGAACCCAGATGGAGTAAGATATGGAAATTATAGATGCTGTTTGTTTGGTAACGATCTCAATAGAAAATGGAAAAAGGCTTTAGACTATATTCATGCACCAATTCATTCTGTAAAAAAGCTTATAAAAAAATTACAGGAAACAGAAAAATAAGAGTCTTGCAATGATTTGACTGCTCCTAAGTAAGAGAATTCAAAAATAAAAAGCAAAGTAGAATTACTTTGTGACATCCATGGGCACTCGAAATCAATGGGAGCATTTATATATGGTTGTTAATATAGATAAGATGATGAAAATATAAATAGAACGGCTAATTATAAAGAATTAAACAATATAATTAAAATATTTCCTTATTTATATTCATAAAGAAAACAATATTTTAGCTTTGAAAAATGCTGCTTTGCTGTTCAAAGAGATAAGTTAGGAACTGCTAGAGTTGTGGGTTTTTAAGAACTTTAAATTCCTAAATCATACACTCTAGAATGCTCGTTTTTAGGATTTAAAAATCCCTCAAGTAAATAAATTTATATCTTAAATAAATTTTAACTAATTAGATTTTAAAAAATACAGTTTCAAGTTAATTGGAAGAAGGGTAAAGTAATCTATTAGAAATGAACGTTGAGCATTTCGAAGAGGTAGGAAGAGAATTTCTGATAACTCTGCATATGAATTAAGACTAAGAAATTAACTAATAAATAACTGACTTATTTACTTTTAAAGATTAATAAATATAAAATACATCAATATTGATTGAAGATTTATAAAAAAAAATAAGTTAAACAAAGCCACTAGAAATGAATTAGCCTTAATTTTTAAATACGGGATTTAATTATAAAATTAATGACAAAACCAATTCAAACAACACAAGAAAAGAGCAAAATTAACTTTAAGAACTAAAACCAAAAATTTATGAAGAAAGTGATGCCAATAACGCTCGCTATAGCAACACAAATATAATAGCAAACACAATTAATTTACCATATATTATGCCTATATAAATGAAGAAATCGTTTGAGCACATAAACGATTAAAATACCAATGAAGAAAATATTCTAGAAAACTTAACCAAAAGACTAAAGTACTAACTGAAAAGTTAAAGATCATAAGAATATAATTTTTAAAGTATAAAATTTTAAGAACCAGATTTAAGTTAGCTTTAATTAGGCAATAAAAACTAGCATTTTGAAAGTAATTCTAACAATCAGAGTGAGCAGAATGTTTTTAACAAAAAATTATTAAATTAAGACTTCTAAAAAAATCCAGTTCTAAATTTTAATTCAGAGGGTGTTAAAAATAGTAATTTTTCATAACATTTAGGAAAGTTTTAGAAATAACTTTAAAATAAACCTCAAAGATTCCAATTTAAAGAGTATACTCTAGAAAAAGTGTCAATGAGCGCTGTATGATTGATAATAAATTTAAAAACTCTAAATTAAAAATGAAAATTTAAAAATAATAAACAAAAATGTAAATATATTTTTATTTTTAAGGAAAAAAAGCATATAATTTCCACAAAATAAATTCTAAAATAAAATCCAAATTAATACTAAAAATTAAACAAATTGTTTGTTTAGTTTTTAATTACTTTATCAATAAAAAAAATAATTACTTTGAAAAAATTTACTAACAATTAACATATTTATTTCTATAAATTTATATTTTTCAATTAGGAATAATTGAATAATGTATTATATTTTTTACTTAAAGATGAAAATTAAATTTTATAAATATTAGATAAATTCATATTATTGTCTGTATTAAAAAATAAAAAAATAACTGAAAAAGTTTTATAAAGAAAATAAAAGCTAGTATTAAAATTAAATTAGAGAATAATTTATTAAAAATTAGAAAGAATAAATTTTTATATCTAATAAAAACTGACTCAAAAAAGAAGTTCAAATTTTATTTTCTAATAGCTTATTAAAGTAACCATTTTGAATTTTTTTTAACTCTGAAGCATGGCCTTGTTCAACTATTTCTCCCTTATCCATAACAAAAACTCTATCAAACATTTCTATATTTTCTAATCTATGAGTAATTACAATAAGGGTTTTATTTTCACTGAATTTAAACAGCTCTTCATGAAGAATTTTGTCTGTTTTAGGGTCCATATTTGATGTAGCTTCATCCAAACAAAGTATAGAATTATTTCTCAAAATTATTCTAAAAAAATTTATAATCTGCTTTTCTCCATTTGACAGATTTTTACCACTTTCTTGTATCTACATATCTAAAAACTTTGAGTTTTTATCATCGATTATTAAGCAACTGCTGCTTTATTATTATTAAATTCCGCTTTAATTTAAACTCTTAGTTTTATTTTCGATTTCTAATTATTGTAGCTCTTAGGACGAGTTTGTAACTCCTTAATCATTACCATTTATAGATTTATTTTAGTTTAATTGTTTATTTGTTTCCTTGCTGTTTGTCTGTTCTAATACTTTTAAACTCTCAAATTTTTAAAAAATATTTATCATTTCTTCTTTTGTTTTTTTCAATTCAGGATCCAGATTTTCTTACATTGTAGAGTTATATAAAAAGCCATATTAAGGTATTATAGAAAGCTGCTCTCTTAATTACTGAAGAGTCATTTCATTTGAATTTACACTATTTAAGTAAATTTGACCAGAATTTATCTCATATAGTCTAAATAAAGTATTCAATATTGATGTCTTGCCTGAACCTGTCCTTCCACAAAAAGCTATTTTTTCTCCTTTCTTAATGTTAAAAGATATGTTTTTTAATGCAAAATTATCACCATCTTTAGAATAGGATAGATAAACATTTTTAAACTATATTGAAAAGTCTTCTTGGTTTTTTTCTTCAAACATTTCCTCATCTTAAATTGCATTGGTTAACTAATCTTTTGAATTAGAACTTTTACTTTGTAAATCTTCTATAGGATTATTTAAGTATTGGTTAATTCTCTCCACAGATATAACTTCTTACTCAAAATAGTTAAAGTAATTCATGACATCAGAAAAAACAGTAGAGAATAGCATTGAGTAAATTAATCCCAATGCTACTGTATTTCCTGTAACTGCTTATCCTGTAAGTACAATATAGAGGTTGGAAATAACAATAACTAAAAATGAAGAATTCGATAGAATGAATAATCTCATTACAAACCAAACAGAAACAGCATCTTAAACTATCTAAGATTAATTATTGTGTTCCATACTTTAAATAAACTCTTACATAATTATTTTCTCTTTGTTCATAGACCTTATAACACTCAATCCAGAAGAATTTTCATTAATTACAGTTAACATTTAACCCTAGTTTACAGAATGTAATCTAGTTAGTTATCTACTGCTGGCTCTATATCTTTTAGAAATCTAAATAGCTAAAAGTATAATAAGACCAAAATGCAAAATAGTCCAAGGAAACTAAATGATCATGCCTATGGGGTATCTATAATTAAGCAATAAATTAGAAATATGAAATCAATTTTCAACATAAAAATCAATTAAATTAAATTCAATCTAATTTATAAAAATATATATTTTTATTCTGTGTGAAAAAATTTAATTTACCCTATCAAATAGGCTAGTTTTTCTAAAAATATATGATAGTGTGTTTAAAGGATATCATCTATTTTACTTTAATCTGAAGACACTCTACTTAAGATTCTACCTATCGGGTTTTTGTCGAAAAAAACCATTTTACTAAACATAATCGATTTACTTAGTTTTTTAAACAAGTATTAGCTGCTATTAGTTGAGCTCAAAAAGTGAAAAAATCCACACAAGGAAGCGATAACGAAATTAATGATTGTTAAGGCTTTAAATATCTCATTAAATCCTCCAAATAAGAAACTCAAGGATTGTTAAAAATAAGACTAATTAATGTTACTTCGTGAGTAATCTTTTAGCCAAAAATCAGTAAGCATCTAACTAGCTTGGATTGAAAAGCTTAAAAATAAATGTATGAAAGAAAACAAAAATCCTCTTGATTTAAAGAAAGATATTAATGTTTATTTATTAATACCTCCTTTTTCCCTTTCTTCTTCATTTTTCTAAACCAAAACTTTTTTAGTTTATTCTGCTTCTTTGCTTGACTCTATATTTTTGTCTATATTATTTTCTTAGCTGTTTGGCTATTATTTTAAAATTAAATCACATAAAACTAAAATCGTAAAGCAAATAACTAAATAAAATTTAATCAGTGTAAATTCTCACATAAAATATTTAATTACCACCAAATAAAAATGGTACTAAATTTTTATCAAAAAAGAGTGAGTATCTTTCATTTATTATCAAAAAAATGAGTAGTTTAATTTAAATAGATTTAAGTTAGAATAAGATTAAAAATATTAAATTGAAACATATTTAATTACCTTCTAGTTTAATTTTACTTGGTCTATTTAATTTAATTATTATTAATTTTACTTTTAATAACATTCTTAATTCTCATATTTTTCCAATATTTGCTAATCATTGAGGTATTTCTGAATTATTTATTTATCCTAAATAATGTTGCCATTAGTTATATAAATTAAATTTAGGTTCTATCTACTTAAGTCTATAAATTAATAGTGGCTACTCACTATTAGAACTGTAGAACCTAAATACTAGTTAAGGAGATTTATTACGACTTACTCATAGACCCTCAAACTAATATTAGCATCCAAGCTACTAAATATATCATCAAATAGATAAATTTCTTTTCTCTAATAAATCGCTCTACATAATGCAATTCTTTATCTTTAGCCTCCACTGAGATTACTACCTCCTGGACCAATTACTTTTTAGTCAGATTCTGTAAATTATCTGAAATCTTCATCTAATTCACATGCTTTTACACACTGGTCATACCATTACTAGTCATATTTTTCTCCAAATAATATGTTCTCTTGTATTGTTTTATTCTAAAGCCAATGATTTTAAGATACATATCCTATTGTACCATGTATTTCAACTTTTTACTCATCTTAAAATTCATCTGATTATATATAAAAAAAATTAGGATACAAAAAATATAAATTTTTAGTTTATTCTTACTCAATTAGCAATGATCGAGCTCATTTAATATAGAGAGTAAAAGTGCAGTTTTTCCAGATCCTTTTACATTTTAAATAATTGTAAAAATTAAATTAAAGATATAAATTATTTACCTATTTCTCCAATTATTAAATTCAATGATCCTTGTTTAATTTAAAGCTCTGGTACTTTTATACTGAACCTCCTTTGGATGGGATTTAAACCTTACTATTCCTATTCAAATAAAGCAGTAGAAGTTTCTTGATTAAATTTTAAGTTCTTCTTTAGTTTTGTTTATTTTTAGATATCATTAGGCCAATAAAACTAAGTATTAACAATCCTAATAGCATTTTAATTAATTGACTTGTGATTGATAAAAACTTTTATTTTAAAAAGAAAATAAATTTTTTTTTTAATTTATATAGATTAATTACATCCTATTTATGAAATCTCTTTTTATTAAAGAAATTAATCAATTCTACTGATTTGAACTTTAGCCTTTAAAAAGAAATTTATTGCATAAGGGATATTGCCTAACGGTTATTTGATGTAAGCAAATAGTGCAAGAACAGTAAATATATTTTATTTCAATACATCATTACCTTCATCAGAATAAGCACTAAGGAAAACGTAAAGTAAAATATAGCCTAAGCTTATCCACAATATGTTGCCAAGACAATCTAGAAGTTAAATTTTTCTAGTTAGATTAAATTCTTTTTCTCTAGCTTTATCAATTTTATTTAAAAAGATTTGTTCCCATCCCAAGTACTTAACACTTTTAATTCCCTCGATAATATCTCTTGTAAGGGAGACTCTTTTATCCGTCATTTCTTTCTTCTTTCTAAACATAGACTTTAGAAAATTGAATTTTATAAAAGGAATATAATACTAAATAAAGAGGAATTAATTACATTAATAGATCTGTGTATAAATATATTAATTGATAATGCAACAGAAAGTACGATTAGTCCATTTAAAGTTGATTTAGCACCAAGTTTTAGATAAGCAAAGTAGATGATTACCACAAGAGTCAATGTTGAAGTGATCATTTCTACTGTACCAAAATAAATCAAGGCTGCTCCTTTTGAATCAACTATCATTAACTAGCTTTGATCTATCTTGCTCTTTTCATGATTACTATCACAAAAACTTTGAATCCTGAAGGATTTCTCAAGTATTAAATATCTAAGCTAAGTTTACATTATAGATGTGTGATTTAATCTTACCCATCTTTGTTATGCAAAAAGAATAGTCTTAAGCAAGAAACTACAAAACAGCAAGGCGATGAGTACAAAAAAGATCAACTTCGATTATTGCTAATCTTACTTTAAATGATTTGTAATCATATCCAAAAAGTAAATTCCTACACAACCAGACATATATTAACCTAAACTTAAAACTATACCTACTAAATAAAGTTTCCAGTTGAGTTTAAATAACATTTGAATAAGATTCTTTTGCTTCAATTCAGCTGCTACCCTTTTTACTTTTTCTACTACATAGTCTGACTAAAGATAATAGCAAGTATAAGGAGAAACATCTTCATTTTCAATTAAATTTTACTAATTTTTGTAAACAAAGTCAATAAATTGTGTGGCTCTATTAAAAAATAGATTGTAGCTTTTGGGGGTCATGGCAGAATTTATTATCTAACGAAATTCTTATTTTTCCTGTTAAAAATAATTATTTCAATAAAATGCGTCTTAAGTAATTTAATTACAGGCTGATCTCTTAGACTTGTTTTGCTCAATCTATACTCTCACTACCTTTTTGAGCAAAATTTAATCAATATTTTTGTTATCAACATTTGAATGGCAAAAAAGTTAAGTAGAAATCAAGAGAAGCATCTAAGATATCAGGTTTAATTGATCAGAAAAATTTTAATTAAGATTCATTATACTATTTGCATTTGATATGGTAATATTCTAAAGGACAAATTTATTTTAAATTCTAAAATAGAATCAAATCCTCATTTTATAATCATAAATTGACTAATTTAGAATTTAAAAATAATATTTTAATTTAAATTTTAACCAATAAAAATTATTATTGTTTTAATCTTTAAAATCTTAAATTTTTAATTTAATTAAAAAATGTTTTCTTTTATGTTAGAAATAGTTTTTATGAAAATTATTTACAAAATATTTGATAAAAAATATTTCATTTAGTAAAACATGAAAAAATCAATAAAAGATTCTGTATTTTTTAGA
The DNA here is from genome assembly GCA_000231845.2 of Tetrahymena malaccensis 436. NCBI lineage: Eukaryota > Ciliophora > Oligohymenophorea > Hymenostomatida > Tetrahymenidae > Tetrahymena > Tetrahymena malaccensis. The sequence goes on along the minus strand of JH720021.1, from coordinate 368,566 downwards.
ATTAAAACAATTTATATTTTAATAAGAAATGAAAAAATGTTTGAGATAAAAATATTAAAAAAAAACAATTAAATTTGTTTAAAAAGATTTTTAAAATTATATTTTAAATTAATTAAAATAAATTAAATAGTTTTTCTTTTTTTGTTCTAATTTATTAAAAAGAAATAATAATAATTAGAATTGGAGTATACAATATTTAATTGATTTTTTAAAAGATTTTGTAAAAAAAATTTATCTCTAGATTTTCTTTATTTGATTTACACATGAAATATATTTGAGATATATCCTTAAAAATAGAACTAAAATTGACTAGATTTAGCTATAATTAGATTATATTTTCTTTGGTTAAAATATTATTCAATAATGAAGAAATAAATAGTAAATTGAACATATTTTTTAATCTTGAAATGGATGGTACTTCAATATAAATTACTATTACTATGCAAGGTTGGTCATCCATAGAACATTTATTTATTAACTTATTAATTATTTTTGCTAAATAAAAAACTTTTATCTTATAAGAATCTAATAAAAAGCATTTTCTTTATTTTAAAAGAAAAAATAAACAAAATTAAGAAAAACAAAATAAGAAATCTGTAAAAAAAAATTTTTATTACTGAACTATTAAAATGAGTAGATACATTTTATATTTAAATTTGTCAGCTATATTCATACTATCAATTTTAAAAACTACTCACGGTCAACTCTTAACATAGATTTTAAATTAAATTAATTCTATAGCTTACTTAAATCAAAATACTTTTGTTGTTTGTCTTGATTAAAATAAAATCTAAGGTATTCATTTTTTATTTTTTTTCCTAAGCATTAAAACATATTTTTTTCTCAGCTTGGTCTATAACAACTAAGTAAAAGATTGCAGGAATTAATGGATCTCAATGCTCTCAAGTTGTGAGAATAAATGTAAAAAGATAAAAGATTTATTTCAAAACTAATTTATTTATTAAATAAATAATTTAGGATAGTAGATTTGCTTCTGGTTCTTCTTAATCAATAACATGTAAATAATTATTTATAATGAATATAAGTAGAATAATAATCGTTTTAGTATTTAGTTTTCAAGATAATTAAATAAATAAGATATCTCCTACATTAGATTTTATAGGTCTGACTTATCTATAAGTTCTTAATGACCAATATGTATTTTGTTTTATATTTTTAAATTAAGTAGAATTTTTAATTTCTAACAAAAGGTTGTCGCTAGTAGCAACTCAGAAATGAGGAGTAATAAATATAATATAATTACTTAAAATCTTTAATTAATTTATCAAATTTTTATAAAGTCTATGACATTAATCTATAAAAATATGAATCATTTTCTTGTTCAAAGCCTGATTAAGGACTCTTTTTTAATCCTGTAATAATTTATTATATTTCAATATATTTTTTAAATTGATAAATTTATCTAATTAATTTGATTTAGAATGATGATCTGATGATTTCTTCTTGTGAAGGATAGATAACAAGTAATAGTAAATAAAGTAACAAACATCATTAATTATTTTTTATAAAATATTGAAGCTTGGGATAAGCAACTAAAAACTCCAGCACTAGAATAATACTAACAAGTAACAAAGCATGGATACACCTCTCCAATTTTAAATATTCAATCTTTACTGGTAAATATATTAATTATAAAGTAAACTAATATCTATTTTATTTAAATAGCCTTTATCAGAAAAAATGTTCTTGGCCTACTTTAGCAATAATATTATTTACAAATTATAATATATTGACACTAAAATATCTTTCTCATAATAACTGTAAGTGAATTCTCTAGTCAAATACAGTGTAGTAGGATAAAAAATTGTTGTACTTGATTAAAACTCTCTAAGCAGTATATTTTATTACTTAATTTCACTTAAAAATATCTCAAAATTAATAAAGTATTTAATAAAATTTTGAAATAAATGAGATATTTACTTTTTGTGTTACAACTTGCTTCAAAATTAAATATTTACTAATTTATTTTTTAAATTTCAAGTTTTCTATGATGACTTATCATTAGACGAAAAAATTGACCAAAATTTCTTAGGATTTGACTATTTAAGGGTAATTATTTAATTTCACCAGAAATTTTATTAAGGTACCCATCATAAATTTTTCTAAAAGTAATATTAATAATAAATAAAACTATAATTTAGACTTAATTCAAATTTATAAACATAAATTACTTAATTAATCTTTGGGTATCCTTTTAAATTTAATTTAAGCTAATATTTATCTAAAAAAATTGATCTATTTTGAATTTAAAAAATAAGTATTCTGAGAATTTAATACTATATGATCAGCAGAATAAAGTTTACTGTAAATAATTATGGATTTCAAATAAAAATTCTTGACATTTTATTATTAATTCAAATAAAAAGTAATAAATCATAAAAACTCATTTTAGTGGTGTAATGATTCATGCTTAACATGTGATGCTGGTGACCCTAATTTATGTTTAATTTGTAGATTTAGTAATATGATAGTGAATTAAAATTCACAATGTGTATGTAAAGATGGCTTTTTCTTGGATTCTAATTTATTATGCTAAAAGTGTGATCCAACATGCAAGACCTGCAAAGATTAAAATAGTTGCTTAACATGTGAAGAAACTTTATTCAGGGTTTATAATAGCAATACAAGTCAATGTGATTGTTAATAGTCTTATTACTAACAAAATTCTTCACCTACTTGTATTAAGTGTCCCTATTAATGCTAAACATGTGCTTTTGATAATACTTTAAATATTGTTAAATGCCTATAATGCTACTAAAATACATAATTAAATAGAAATAACACAGGTAATTGTGAATGTAAATCCGGATTCTATGAGGATGGTACTAACCTAAAGTGTCTTCAATGTAATTATACATGCTAAGAATGTACTAGCTCAAATAAATGTAGCTCTTGTAATAATAGCAAATACAGATAACTAAATTCATCTACTTCATCTTGTGTGTGCTAATCAGGGTATTATGATGATGGAGATAATTAGCTATGCTAAAAGTGCCCATATTATTGCTTAGAATGTTAAAAATAAGGGAATAAAATTATTTGCACATCTTGCAATACTAATGGTATAGTTATCTTTTTTTTAATTTATTTATTTAAAAATTGAATTCCTTAATTTACTATAATTGTTCTTATCCTAATAAACTATGTAAAATGGGTAATAAATAGTCTTTAAATTTCCTTTAATGTATATTCCATTTTTTTAATTATATTTAAAATATTTAGAAAAAATAAATAAATTACAGTATTTTTATTTTATTTTGAAAATAATTAAATAGGATCAAATAGATAAAATGATTAAACATGCTCATGTTAATAAGGATACTATGATTATGGATAAGCGGTTTGTAAATAATGCAACAATGGATGTGATTCTTGTGATTAAAATGGATAATGTCAAGCAAATTGTCCTCAAAACTGTATTTTTTGTACAAGTTCAACATAATGTACAAAATGCAAAGCTCTTACATATTTAGTCAATTAACAATGCTTAACATAATGTAAATCTGATTAATATGCTAATGATCTTAAATAAACTTGTGATCCCTGCCCTGCTAACTGTAGTAAATGCAATTTAAATGGTCAGAAATGCTAATAGTGTAATCCAGATTACGTCCTATATTAAGGTAATTGCTTAACTATTTGTCCAGATGGATTTTATAAAGATTAAAATAACTTCTGTCAGCAATGTTAATCAAATTGCAATTTATGTAATTCTAATGGGATATGTAATAAGTGCAAGGATGGCTTTTATTTATATTTAGACAAGTTATGTTTAGTTAACTGTCCAGATGGGTCTTATAAAGATGTAAATAATAAATGTTAAAAGTGTCAACAAAATTGCTTAAAGTGTGATTCACAATCAACATGTAGTAAGTGTTAAGACAATTTTTACTTATACTAAAATAGTTAGTGTTTGACTTAATGCCCAGAAGCTAACTATAAAGATAGTAATAATGTCTGCTAGTAATGTTTATAAAATTGCAAGTAGTGTGATACACTTAATGTATGTAATTAATGTTTAGAGGGTTTTGTTTTATATTAAAACAATTAATGTTTACTTAACTGCCCAAAAGGTAGCTATAAAGATTCTACTAATGTTTGTAGATAATGCTAAAAAAACTGTGCTTAATGTAATTCTACTGACATATGTAATTAATGTTTAGATAACTTTTATTTATTTTAGAATAAATACTGTCTATAAGTTTGTCCAGAGGGTTTCTTCAAAAATTAAAGTATTTGTTAATAGTGTACACCAAATTGCAGCAAATGTGATTAAATAAATACTTGCAATAAATGCTTAGATGGATACTATTTATACTAAAATAGAAATTGTTTAGCGATTTGCCCAGATGGAAGCTATAAAAATACAGATAAAATATGTTAACTATGTTAATCAAATTGCCAATAGTGTGATTCTAATGAAGTATGTAACAAGTGCTAAGATGGTTTTTATTTGTTTTAAAAATAAAAATGTTTGGATAATTGCCCAGAAGGAAATTATAAGGATTCTAATAAAACTTGTCAATTATGCTAGCCAAATTGTGAATAGTGTGATTCTAATGAATCTTGTAACAAGTGTTTAGATGGATTTTATTTATTCTAAAAAAAGCAATGTTTGGATAATTGTCCAAAAGGAAGTTATAAGGATTCTAATAATACCTGTTAATTGTGTTAACAAAATTGCATTTAATGTAATTCTACTGGAGTATGCAGTTAATGCTAAGATGGATTTTTTTTGCATCAAAACTAAAATTGCCTTAAAATTTGTCCAAATAATTATTATCCTGATTTTTAAAGTAGAAAATGTGAGAAATGTATGACAAATTGTGATTAATGCTCTTCGTCAGATACATGTGATTATTGTGAGTAAAATTTTTATCTTTTAAATAATAACAAGTGTTTATCTGAGTGCCCATAAGAATACTTTAAATATTCTTCAACAAAAAACATTTGTGGTTCATGCTTATTGAACTGTATAAAATGTAGCAGCTTTAGTTCTTGTTAAAAGTGTGGAAATGGGTTCTATTTATTAGATGGTTTATAGTGTGTTTAGAAATGCCCTGAAGGCTATTTTGAAAGTCCTTCTGAAGGAACTTGTTAGCTATGTTCAACAGACTTCTGCTAAAAATGCAACCAATAAAACAAGTGCTTTGAATGTAAAATTAACTATCTCCTTAAGGAAACTGAGTGTGTCTAACAATGTGGTCAAGGCTTTTAAATCCAAAATAACACTTGCATTACTTGTAAAGCAAAAAATTGCTTATAATGTAACATATCAATTGATTAATGTTCTTCTTGTTAAGAAGGATTTGAACTTTATAAAAATTAATGCTTTGCTAAATGCTAGTCAAAATAATTAAGAGATGAAAATGGTAAATGCTTTGAATAAAACTTATTTAAGCTAGAATAGAAATCTGATAATCAGATTAAATTGATTTTTAATACTAAACCTCATTCTGAAGATATTAAGAAGGAGTTATAAATAAGTGTTAAAAATTTAGAAGGCTAGTTTGATTACACTGTAGACATTTAAGATGATTTAACATTAATCATAAAAATAACTACTTTTAAAAAGCTACAAGATAAATAAACTGTTACAGTTAAGATTAATAATAATAATCATGAATTTGCTTATGATGAGTAATCTATTGATATTTAGCTAAATTAATAAAAGCAAGATGAAAATCCTGTTGCGTCATAATCTATTGAGACAGCCACTTAAGCTGTTTCTTCAGCTACAATTGCTGCAATATTCCCATTAGCAGTATCTGGTAATTTTTGGATGATTTCATCAATATTGGATATCTCATAAATAATTTATATGACTTCATTCATAGAATTTAGGTAAATTTTAACAGTTTTTTAAATATTAAGATTTTATTATTAAAAAGAATGAGTTCTACCTTGGAGACTTTCTTATCATCATAGAAAAACTTCAAAATACCTTTCCCAAATTTTTTTGAATATATTGATCACTATGAAGATATTGTTTATTAAACACCTTCTTAAATTTTTGAAAAAGACATACAAGGATTTTATCTTAGTAATATGGGTAACAAATCTATTTCATATAAATTATTTTTATTTTTTAGAAAATATCATTTAGTCAAACTTTATTTTGCAATTAAAATATTTTGTTTTAAATCAAAGTATTTGATTATAAGCAAATAAAATTTTATTAGAGTTTATTTATGGAATTACTTTGAAAATACATTTTAAATCTTAATTTATATATATATATTTTAGGTGATACAATTTCATTACTTGCTATTATTTTAGGACTAAATTTAAGTTTAAAGATTTTTAAGATATTATTATCAAAATGTGAAAAGGTTCAAAAAATAATAATTAAATTAGAAAACAAATTATTTCCCTCTACATTGTTAGTTGACTTGCTTTGGATAGTTTATCAAGATATGAGTTTTTCAGTTGTACTTTAACTGATAGCTCTAACTACAGCCAGATATGCAGTTGAAGTATTGAATTACTTTTTCTTTTCAATAAGCGCTTTAGGTATCGGGTTGCCTTTATACTTGTCTTATTTAATTTATAATGGATTTAATAATGAAATTAAAGAACACTTAACTAAAGATTAAAATTTTAATTACTACCAAATTATTCTATATTTCAGGAAATTCTTTTACACTGTTGTAATAGGTGCTATACAGTCCTCGCCAATAACTTAAATTTTACTAATAACAATATTCTACTGTATATGTTTTTTAATAATCATAAAAGTGAAACCTTTTAAAGAAAGATTTTTGAATATAAAAGAAGGTATATAGTGCTTATCATTCTTCTTCTGTCATATCCTAATACTAGCATTATATATAATTGATGAAAGTAAATCTATGAGCTATAAAATCATTTGTTGGGTTGTACTTTCTTTGTTTTCTTTAATAATAACATTTGAAGTTATACTATGTGTTAAAGAAATATATTTAGCAATAAAGGAAGTCTATAATAAGTGTAAAAGTAATAAAAAGAAAAAATTAAATATCATCATTCCTTACAACGAAAAATAAGTCATTAAAAAATAAGATCAATAAATATTAGATGAATTGTAAAGCATTCCGCATAAAGAATTTTAGAGTTCGATATAAGACTAAAATATGGAATCAGATTTATCACCAACTAAATTAGAAAATAGATAATTTATTTCTTAATTTATGGATTAAAATCAAATTAAAGCAAAATATGAATTAAATTCACCCAGAAGATTAAAAAGAAAGAGAAAGAATAAAACAAGCTTTATATAAATGTATACTAAAACTTAACTTCCAGATGTATAAAGTATAAGTAACATGATTAAATATAACCAGAGTCAATCAGAAATATCAGTAGAGGGTTAAACATTTAGAGGGTTTAGACTACCTAATACTTAAAGATCAACTTCAGTATTAATAGAAGATTAAGATAAAAAAAGTTATAATAATTCTATAGTTATGATCAAAAATGAAATAAAATAAATTTATAAAAATAAATCTGATGTTATTGAAGAATGAAAAACATGTTTTTCTCTTTTTTTATTTCAAATTTCAATTTGATTATCTTTGACATATTTAATTTAAAAAATAAAAGAATTTATAGATTTTTCACACTAAATATACTACTTATTGTTTCAAAATTAAATAAGGAGCCTTAACCTATTTGTATTTATGTATATTAAAACCAATAAAAAAATATGAGATATCAATATTTTTAAAACTAATTTAATTAATTTAGATATTAAAAATTTTATTTAAAATTACAAAAAAATGTTTTTTTTAAATTTGATTTTTATCAAATATTCATATCATTAAATGAGTTTCGTAAATAATCATAGCAAAAATATGATTAAAATTAGATCAGTAGCAAAAAAACTTGACTTTAAATTATTCAAAGCATTTGTTTGTAATTAGTTGGTTAAAGATATTTAGGATCCAACTATTTTAAATTACGGAAGTGCTTTTAAACAATTTAAATAGAATCAATTTTTAAATTATTTACATATAAAATTGGCTTGTGTTCAACATCACTTTATTTACTTCTCTATAAAAAGTATTTCATTCAATTTTTTAAATTTGAGTAATCAAAAAAAAAAAAAAACATATCCAAATCAAATAGAACCATAATTGAGTGATCAAGCGTGAATATAATAGTTTCAATGATTACTTGTAAAATTATATGATTATGGACAATAATTTGATTGTAATAAAAGTAAATAAATTATTGCTTACCAATTTCAAATTTTGAGTAATTCAGAATTTTTGATCCACCAAAAAATTAGACTATGAGTCATTATTACACAACAAAATATTATAAACACCATTAGTTTTAACTTTATTAGAATCTATAAAAATACATAATTAATTAAAATGAGAAATAATAAGAAAAAGAAAAACAAGACAAATTAATTCACAATATTCTTACACAATAATTAAATATGAGAAGATACTTATAATAATAATGTCTATTATTTCTACTAAATATTATAACTATTGAACTTGCGTTTGGGGCTATATTAACATAGATGTAATAATCTATTACCTCTCTTGCTTATTTAAACAAAAATACTTTTTTAGTATGCCTAAATGGAAATTTAATTTAAGGTATAAATTTAAACATTTTTTATTTACTGTATATCATTACTAAGTGCTACTTTTATAATTAGCGTGGTCAATAACTCCAACTTAATACATTGATGAAATTGATGATTTATAATGCTTTCAAGTTGTCAGGATAGATGTATGTATATTTTATTTTTTAGGATACTAACATTTTTATTAAATAAATTATTGTAGGACTAAAGATTTGTATCTGGATCTTCTGAATAATTAACAAGTAATTAATTTATTAGATGAAAGGGAAAATAGTAAACAAGATATTAATACTTACTTATTTAAATTATTAGTATATAATTTCACTGATAATTAGATACAAGAAGTACCATCTCCTTTAGAGTTTTAGAACCTCAATTATTTACAATCTCTTAACTCACAATATGTAATTTAATTTGTATTTTTACAATTATGAAATTAAAAAAAAAAAATCCTAAATATTAATAAAAGGTTATTGCTAATAGTGATATTGAGATGAGAAGTAAAAATTATTAATTTTGAAATCATTTGAAATATTAAACTATAAAAATAGTTTATGACATTAATCAGTAAACTTATGATAGCTTTTCTTGTTCAAACCCTAACAGAGGATTGTTCTTTAACCCTGTAATATTTATTGTTTGTATTATAATTCTTTTATAAATTAAATATGACATCTATTTATTCTTATTTAATCAATTAAAAGAATGACAATATAATGATTTCTTCTTGTAATGGGTTAATAACAAGTAACAATAATATTTTTAAAATAATAAATTGAATTTTTAATTATTTAAATAATTGTTTAAGTTTGGGACAAGAGCTAGAAAACGCCAAGTCAATAATACTAACAAATAAACAGTTTCGGATTTACTAGTAAAATTTAAATGGTTCAAGGATAATAAGTAATTTAGCTTTATTTAAATAAATATTATTAAAATTCAAACATATTAAAATAATTTAAATTTTAACAAATAGCCACTGTCTTAAAAAATATTCCTGACTTACTTTGAATCGAACTATATCTAATCTTATAAGTACATAAATTCATAACTCACTTTACTTTATACAACGTTATTAAATAATGTGATAAAATTCAGAGTAGTCGCACAAAAGGTAGTTGTATTAGATTAAAACTCTCTGTTTTGTAAGAAATTATTAATTACATGCTTACTTTAAGATATTTTTAATTTACAATATTTTCTTAAATATAGTTTATAATAGCGATTTATCATAAGATCAATAAGTCAATCAAAAATTTGCGGGATTTGATTATTTAAGAGTAATTGAATTATTTTATTATATAAATTAATATTTTGATTTTGCTTTGTAATATTTTGTAATCTATAAATAAACAAAACTTTTCATTTCAAAATATTAAAAATCAATAATGTTGGGGGCGACTTATATATAATATCTAATTTGTGGATATGGTTTAAATTCTAGTTTTTGTTATTCTCCTTAAATAGATCAAAGATAAAAACCACTCTTACTCTAAATAATTTAAATTTTATATTTTAATACCATTTGTCTGAATTCAAATTAAATTATTTTTTTATAAAAATAATTCTAGTATTCAAGTGATTTAATTCTTTATGACAGCAATAACAATGTTTACAGTAATATTAAGTTATAATTTAATTTTGAATAAATAAATTTCTAATATTTAATCAGAGTTTACTCCTAAAAATACTTTTATATGGTGTAATGGACTTTGCTTAACGTGCTAAGAATACGATCCTAATCTATGTTTATCATGCAAAAAAGCAAACATGATAGTTAACTCTAATTTTTAGTGTGTTTGCTAGGATGGGTTTTTCATGGATTCAAACTAAGTATGCTAAAAATGTAGTCCCACCTGTAAAACTTGCAGCAATTTAAACACTTGCTAAACTTGTGATGATACATAATTCCGAGTTTATAACAATAATACAAAATAGTGTGATTGCTAGCAATCTTATTACTCTCAAAATTCATAGCCTACATGCATCAAATGTCCATATTACTGCCAAACATGCAAATTTGATGATTAATAAAATGCAATTTAATGTCTATAATGTTTCTAAAATCCTGCATTAAATAGAAGTAGTACAGGTAATTGTTAATGTTTATCTGGTTTTTTCGATGATGGCAGTAGTGTGTAATGTGTTTAATGTAATTATACCTGCAAATAATGTAATAATTAAAATGAATGTAGCTTATGTGATAATACTAAATTCAGATAATTAAAACCACCTTCTTAGTGTGAATGCTAACCTGGATATTATGATGATGGAGCCAACTAAATATGCTAGTAATGTCCATATAATTGTCAGTAATGTTAAATATAAGGATCAAAAGTTATTTGCACAGCTTGTAATACAAATGGTAAAAAAAAATTTTTTAGTTAATAATATTAAATTTTTATAAAATAAATTGCTTTTAATTTTACATAATTAAATTTTAAAAATTCAAATTTAGTAAACATTCTAAAATGATTATTTATTTAACCAAAGAAATTAATTAAAGAACTTAGTTTTTTTTAACAAATAGCATATACTGTAAATGCTCATTAATTAAGACCTTTTTATCATAAACTAATTTTTTTTTTTTTTTCAATAACCCAAAAATTTTTATATTTTTTAGTATAAAATATTCCAATTCAGAAAATATTTTATAAGATATACTTTATAATATTGTATAACTTTATGAAACTAACATTTATAAATTTTAAATAATTACTATATAGGAACATTTAGGCAAAATGATCAAATGTGCTCTTGTTCAAGTGGATATTATGATTCAGGATAGCTTACATGTAGCTAATGCGAAAAAGGATGCTCTTCTTGTGATTAAACTGGCAAATGTTAAAATAACTGCCCATAAAATTGTATATTTTGTGATAGTCCAACTGTATGCACTAGATGCAAGCCTCTTACATATTTAGTTAATTAATAATGCTAAACTTAATGCAATTCTAATTAATATGCTGATGATTCTCAATAAATTTGTGTACCCTGTCCTAATTTTTGTGATAAATGTAGTCTCGATCCTAAAAAATGTTAGTAGTGTGCTTCCAATTTCGTTCTATATTAAGATACGTGCATGAGTAGTTGCCCAGATGGAAGTTATAAAGATTCTAATAACATCTGCTAATCATGCTAATAAAATTGTTCTTAATGTGATTCTAGTATAATATGCAAATAGTGCAAAGATGGCTTTTATTTGTATTAAAATCAGTAATGTTTGGCTAATTGTCCAGATGGATATTATAACGATTCTAACAATAATTGTAAATAATGCTAATCAAATTGTATTTAATGCAACTCTACAGGAATATGCAGCAAATGTCAAGATGGTTTTTATTCATACTTAAATTAATAATGTTTGAAAAATTGCCCAAATAATTACTATCCAGAAGAATAAAGTAAAACATGTTAGAAATGTATAATAAACTGTGACAAGTGTTCTTCTTCTAATTAATGTAATTAGTGTGTACAAAATTTTTATTTGATAAATGATAGCTAGTGTTTATCAGACTGCCCATAACAATACTATAAAGATTCTTCAAAAAATATATGCATTTCTTGCTTACTAAATTGCATATAATGCAATAATATTAATTCTTGTTAACTGTGTAAAAGTGGTTATTATTTACTAAATAATTCTTCATGTGTTTAAAAATGCCCAGATGGCTACTTTGAGGAAGCATCATAAAATATTTGTTTGTTGTGTTCGACGAGTTTCTGTTAAAAATGTAGCAATTAAAATGAATGCTTAGAATGTAAAAAGAACTATTTTCTTAAGGAAGCTTAATGTGTTTCTAAGTGTGGCTAAGGTTTTTTAATTCAAAATAACACTTGCATTGCTTGTAAAGCAAAAAATTGCTAATTCTGTGATAAATAAATAGATTAATGCTCTTCTTGTTAGGACAGATTTGAATTTTTCTAAAGCGAATGTGTTTTGAAGTGTTAAAATAACTAAATAAGAGATGAGAAAGGTAGTTGTTTTGAGCAAAATTAATACAAACTTGAATAAAAATCAAATAATTAAATATAAATGGTTTTCAAATCTAAGCCCAACTTTGAAGATATTAAGAAGAAATTACAAGTTAGTATCCCAGATTTGTCGGACTAATTTGATTATACAGTAGATATTTAAGATTATTTTACTTTAATTATAACACTAAAAAGTAGTAAGAAGATAAATAATAAATAAACTGTTGTTATATAAATAAATAATAATAATAATGAATTTATCAATCCAAAATAATCAATAGATCTTTAAATTACTTAATAATAATAAGATGAAAATTCCACTGCTTCAAAATCATTAGAGACTGCAACTTAGGCTGTTTCTACTGCTACTATAGCTGCCATATTTCCTTTAGCGCTTTCAGGAAACTTCTGGATGATTTCATCAATATTAGATATCTCATAGATTATTTATATGACTTCATTCATTCAATTTTAGTAACTTTTTTTTAATTTTATGATTTTGTTAAATTCTAAATTATAAAAAGATAAACTTCCACTTTAGAAACTTTTTTATCATCCTAGAAGAATTTTAAGATACCGTTTCCAAACTTTTTTGAGTATATAAGTCATTATGAAGAGATAGTTTATGATACACCGCCTTAAATTCATGAAAAAGACATCTAAGGATTTTATCTTAGCAATATGGGTAAATTTTAAAAATAAAAACTTTTTTTATATAATATAATCATTAATTTATTTATTTGAATTATTTAAAATAAGGGGATACAATATCTTTGCTGGCAATCATTCTTTCAGCTTTTTATATTTTAAAACTCTTGGCATACATGTTTACTAAGTGTTAAAAAGTTCAAAATATATTATCAAAGCTGTTAAATAAATTATTTCCTACAACTTTAATTGCAGATTTGCTTTGGATAGTCTATCAAGATATGAGTTTTTCAATTATATTGTAAATAATAGCACTAAATATTGCAAAATATGCAGTTGAAATATTGAATTACTTTATCTTTTCTGTAAGCTTCTTAGGGATTGGATTACCTTTATATTTAGCTTTTATCATATACTCTGGAGCTAATAAGGAAATAAAAGAACATTTAACGAAGGATTAATAATTTAAATACTATTAGATTCTTCTTTACTTTAGAAAATTCTTTTATACTGTTGTAATTGGAGCTTTATAAACATCACCTCTTGCATAAATTTTACTCATAACATTATTTCACTTAATATTTTTATTAATAATAATAAAATTAAAACCATACAGAGTAAAATTTTTGAATATCAAAGAAGGAATTCAGAGTTCATCTTTCTTTATTGGTCATTTACTTGTGCTTTCATTATATTTTATAGATGAAAATGATTCTTTCGATGCTAAAAATATTTGCTGGGTTATCCTCTCTCTATTTTCTTTGATTATTGTGTTCGAAGTTATACTATGCTTTAGAGAAATATATGTAGCAATAAAAGAAGCCTATATAAAATACAAAAAAAATAAAAGGAAAAAATTGACTATAGTACCATATAATGAAAAAGAAATAAATTAAAAATAAAATAAGTCTATTTTAGATGAAAAAGAAAGTTCCCCTAAAAAAGGAAATTTAACTTTCACACAAGATTAAAACATAGGGCTAGAATAATCACCAAATAAACTAGATAGTAGATTATTTATTTCTCATCATGATCAAAATTAAACTCAACTCAAATATGATCTTAATTCTCCTGTAAAAAGAATATTAAGGAATGAGAAAAGTTTAAAAGAGATGGAAGCTAAAACTTAAGTTCCAGAAAACCATAATATAAGCAATTTACTTAAAATATATCAAAGCTAATCAGAAATATCTGTTGAAGGCCAAACATTTAGGGATTTTAAAGCACTCTAATCATAAAGATCGACTATGATGTTAATTGAAGAGTAAAATAGAAAAAGTAATAATAATTCTATTATTTCAAACATAAAAGAATATGAAGCAAATGATCAAGATAAATAAAATAGTAATGATGATTGAATAAATAATCATTCTAGGATAGTAAGTTACTTAATTTCAGATGAAGATAATTATAAAAAAAGTATTTATATAAAAGTATAATTTGTATTTTTAAATATATTTAAATATTGTTTCTACAAATATAAATTTTATTTAAAAATTTGTTTTTTTTACTAAATTATTTTCAACAAAAACAAAATTAAAATTTTTATCTAATTTTCTCTAATTAATATTTTTGTTTTTAAAAATTAAATACAAAGTATTTGTTTATTAAATTAGCTAGAATAGGAAATAAGAAAAATTTATTTTCAATTACTAATAATAATTTAATGGATAGTATTAAAGCAAAGTTTTGTTTTTAATAACTTAGTTTAGTAAAATATTTATTAATAATATGTTATTAATTTAATTTGCTCGCTTTTAATAATAATTTGTTAATTTTGCTAATTTGTGTATTAGCGTTGAATAGAATTATTTTTAACTTTAATTAAAATTAGATTACTTATTATTGGATATTTTATTTTTAACTTGATAAAATTTTAGAATGCTTACATGAAGATCTAACAAATGATTGTTATGACTAATTAAAGTAAATTAATTTTAAAAATGAAATAATAAGGTTCTAATTATTTTTTGGCTAATAAAAAATGTATTATTAAGTAATAAAATATGTCGTTTTAGAGATTCTATTAAATATTAAATGGTCAAATCTTATTTTTTTAAAATCATAACGCAAATACACATTTTGAGTTGAAACTATTTAGAGTTCATATTCCAATATCAATTGTATTAATCACCAAAAAAATTAATAATAAAATTTTGATTAATTTAATGTAATTTGCCTCAGTAATATGATATAAAATATCAATAATAGGCTTAACAATAGATTAATGATCGTTACAAAAAAGTGTTTATTAACTCTATTAAACGAGATAATATAATACATTTTTAACAATTTAATATTTATATTTTATTTGTAGAATTTAAATCATAACACATTTTATGCTAATTATCTTCCATAATAAATTATACCTTCCTAAAATAGAAAAATCTAATTTTTAACTTGTAGTTAGTGTTTTACCAATAAATAAGGCTTCCTAATATTAGAATGTTTCACTTGATATAAAATTATTTAAATAATCTAATATTAAATACTAAGAGAGATAATTTTAAATTTTGATTTGTTTCCAAATAATATTTAGTTAGTACATAATTAATTACTAATTAATCATTTCTAAAAAGTTATTCACTTTAAGATATACCTATATATATGACTAAACATATAAACCTAAGTTTGTATTCATCTGATTAGCTTGTGTAAATATATTTTTGTAAATATTTTTGATTGAATTGTTTGATTGTAATTTATGTAATAGAAGGATATAAAAATATTAAATTGAAATTATTAAAAACCATATAAATTTAATAAGCAAGGGGGAATTTTATTAATTTTGATATTTCTTTTAAAATTTTTGGTTATCAGAAACAATTAAATTGTGTGAGATCGATTAATTAATATTAATCAATTTGGCAAATATGCGTTAATAAAACTTTTTCATCCACAAAATTGTTTGCTTATCAAAATTAGATAATATAAAATATTATAACTTCCATCAATTTATCTAGAAAAGTATGTAAAAAATTAAATAAGAAATATTAAATTAAATAAAGAAAACAAGAAATAAGATAACAACTACAAAATCTTTTCTTACTCAATTTAATTATGAGGAAAAACATATGTCAAAATCTACTATTCCTACTCAATTTTGTGAATATATAATTTGCATATGTACTAGTTGAGTTAACATAAATGAAGAATAGTATTAACTCAATAGCATATTTAAATTAAGATTATTTTGTTGCATGTTTAGATGGAAATAAAATATAAGGTTTTTCTTTCTATTTTACTTTTTTTCCATATTTACTTATTAATTTTAAAATAAGTATGGTCAATAAATCCTACATAATAGATCGATCAAATAAATAACATATAATGCTTCCTAGTTTCAAGGATAGATGTAATAAAATTTTAAATATTACTTTTGTTGTTAATATGTTATTTTGTTTACAAAATTTAGGATCAAAGGTTTCTCTCTGGTTCTTCTTTCTAATTAATAAGTAAGATATTAAATTAAAGAAAAAAAATTGTAACTAAATATAAATATTTATTTACTTGTTAAATATATTAGTATATAGTTTTTTAGACAACAAGATAGATCAAATTTCATCCCCTTTAAACTTTTAAGGTCTCAATTCTTTTTAAGTTATCAATTCACAATATGTAAAGGATTTTAAATGGTCAAATTTGTGATATTTTTAATAAATTCATTTAATATTAGGTATTTGCTAGTAATAATACAGCTATGAGGAGTAAAATTTTATTGATTTATAAAATATGCTTTGAATGATTTTATGAAATAAATAGTGTATGATATTAACGAAAATACATTTGAATAATTTTTTTGCACAAACCAAAATAGAGGATTATTTTTTGATTCTGTAATATTTTTTAACATTATTTTAGTTTTTTATTAGCTAAATTTAATATTAATAATATTTAATGAATAAATAAAAGGATGAAGATTTTTTGATTTCTCCATGTGATGGAATAGTAACGAGTAAATAAATTTAAAATTATAGGATTTTAATTTTAATTATTGTTGAAGTTTGGAATAAAAAAGAATAAACATCAGATCAAAAACAATACTAAAAGATAACTCAGTTTTAACAACAGGAAAATATTTTGATGATTCAAGCCTAATTAGTAATTTTTTTAAACATAAAGTGCTTAAGTAAAATATATTTTACTTTAATAGCCTCTGTCAAATAAAGTATTCTTAGCCTTTTCTTCTGAGGGTTAGATAATCTAATTTCAGTACAAAAATTAGAAACTCACTTAGTTAAAAAATATGGTGTCATACTAACCCATTACTAAATTTAGAGCAGTTGGACAAAAAATAGTTATTATTAATGAATAGTCTTTATAAAGTATTTAGTTTATAAATTTTATTGTTTTTTATAATTTTTATTTTAGAATGATTTTTTTTCATGTAGTTTATAATAATCATTTGGCTTTAGAAGAAAAAATAGATCAAGGATTTACAGGATTCGATTATTTAATAGTAAGTTATTTACAATAAAAATTAAGATGAATGCATTTTTTTGTTCTATTAAACAATATTTTAGTTAATACTAAACTTTTTTTTGAAACAGAATAGGTTTAAAAATATAATTTCTTAGTTTTTAAATAAAAATGAATATTTTAACTTAATTTAATATTTGAAAAAATATTAAAATAAAAAATTTTAATTAAGAATTTATTAATTAAATAAAAATCTATTTTATTTTTATTCATACTTCAATTTATTTATTAAATAAAAATCTATTTTATTTTTATTTATACTTCAATTTATTTATTTATAAATTAAAAATTATTATAGTACCAAGAAAATTTAATTACCTACGACAGTAAAAATTAGTTGTACAGTAAAATAAATAATTTATTAGAATTAAATTAATGCTTTTTCTAATAATATATCAGTAATTATCCCTTAAAATTCTTTTTAATGGTGTGACAGACTGTGTTTAAAATGTTAAGTAAGCGACCCTAGCTAATGTATATCATGCAAATTACCGAACATGATTGTAAATTCTAATTTTTAATGTGTTTGCCAGGACGGATTTTACTTAGATTCTAATTAAGTATGCTAATAATGTAGTCCAACATGCAAAACATGTAGTGATCATAATACTTGCTTAACTTGTGATGATACATAATTTAGAATTTATAACAGCAACACAAATTTGTGTGATTGTAAATAATCTTATTATTCTCTGAGTTCATAGCCTGTTTGCCTTAAATGTCCTTACTATTGCAAAACATGCTAATTTAATAACTAATAAAATTAAATTAAGTGTCTTTAATGCTTCTAAAACCCTGAATTAAATAGAAGCATTACAGGTAATTGTTAATGCCTCTTAGGGTATTTTGATGGTGGTACTAATTTATAATGCTCATTTAATAATACTAATTTTAGATTACTAAACCCTTCCAAGTTATCTTGCAATCCTGGAACATATGAAGATGTAGTAAATAAAATATGTAAAAATTGTCCAACAAAATGCAAAGAATGCTAAAAATAAGGTTTAAAATTATTCTGCACTGCTTGCGATACAAATGGTAAATAATTAAAAAAATAGCTTTTAAATATTTTTAACTATATTTTGTATAGGGACATTTAGATTAAATGATTAAACCTGTTCATGTTAAAGTGGATATTATGATGCTGGATAGAAATAATGTAAATAGTGTAATAGCGGGTGTACCACTTGTGATTAGTAAGGGTAGTGTTAAAATAGCTGTTCATAAAATTGTATATCTTGCAATAGTCCAACTGTATGCACTAAATGCTAACCTCTAACATATTTAGTAAATCAATAATGTCAAACTTAATGTAATTCTAATTAGCATGCAGATAATGTTCAATAAATTTGCATAGATTGTCCTAGTTTTTGTAATAAATGCGATTTGGACCCTACAAAATGTTAGATATGTGCCTCGAATTATGTTCTTTTTAATGAAACTTGTCTTACTAGCTGTCCTGATACATACTACAAAGATTCAAACAGTATTTGTTAGCCTTGTTTATAAAATTGTTCTTAATGTGATTCTTCTTAGATATGTAACGTGTGTAAAGTGGGTTATTCTTTATACCAAAGTAACTAATGTTTGGCAAATTGCCCAGATAAATTTTATAGTGATTCTAACAATATTTGTCAACCATGCTAACAAAACTGCATTTAATGCAATTTTTCAGGAGTATGTAGTAAATGTACAGACAATTTTTATTTATTTTAAAACTAGTAATGTCTACAAAATTGCCCTTAAAATTATTTTCATGAAGACTCTAGTAAAACATGCTAAAAATGTATGAATAATTGTGATACTTGTTCATCTTCTGACACATGCAGTTAGTGTTAATAAAACTATTATCTTCTAAATAATAGTTAGTGTTTATCAGACTGCCCATAAAAATTCTATAAAGATTCTTAAAAAAGCATATGTGCCGAATGTTCCTCAAATTGTGATTAGTGTAGTGATTCTATTTCTTGTTAGATTTGCAGTAGCAGATTCTTTTTGTTGAATAATTTATCATGTGTTTAAAAATGCCCAGATGGATATTTTGAAAATAAAAGTTAAAGAATTTGTAATCAGTGTTCTACAAACTTTTGCTAAAAATGTAAATAATAAAACAGCTGCATAGTCTGTGAAAATAGTTATTTTCTTAAGGAAAATCAATGTGTTACCTAATGTGGTCAGGGCTACTAAATTTAAAATAATAGCTGTATTGCTTGTAAAGCAAATAATTGCCTAGGATGTGACAAACAAGTAGATTAGTGCTCTTCATGTAAAGATGGTTTTGACCTTTTTAAAAATGAATGTGTTATGAAGTGTAAACAAAATTAAATAAGAGATTAAAATGGTAGTTGCTCTACTTAAAACTAATTTAAACTTGAAAATAAAAAAAATAACTAAATATTAATGACTTTCTAATCCAAACCTAATTTAGAGGAAGTTAAGAAGAATCTCTAAGTGAATATTCTAAATTTATAAAGTTAATTTGATTACTCAGTAGATATTTAGGATGACTTAACATTAATCATAACAATAAATTGCTCAAAAAAGCTAGATACTAAACAAACAGTCACTATTTCTATAAATGATAATAATAATTAGTTTGCAACACCTTATCAATAAATAGATGTATAAATAATTTAAAAAAAGCAAGATGAAAATCCAGCTGCTACAAAATCATTTGAGACTGCAACACAGGCTGTTTCTAGTGCTACTATGGCTGCAATATTTCCATTAGCACTTTCAGGAAATTTTTGGATGATTTCATCAATATTAGACATCTCATAGATTATTTACATGACTTCATTCATTCAATTTGAGTAATTTACTTTATCTTATAATTTAAAAAAACATTTCAATTTAAAAAGGTTAACTTCCACGTTAGACACATTTTTATCATCTTAGAAAGACTTCAAAATACCATTTCCAAACTTTTTTGAGTATATAAATGATTATGAAGAGATATATTACGACACACCTCCTTAAATAAAGGAAAAAGATATTTAAGGATTTTATCTTAGTAATATGGGTAACTAACCATTATTTATAAATTATAAAAATTTTATAATTTAAATATTTATTTAAAAAATAATAATTAGGTGATACAATTTCTTTGTTTGCTATAATTTTATTAGCCTATATATTTTTAAAACTTTTGGTATTCTTATTTAAAAAATGTTAAAAAGCTAATAGTGTCCTAATAAAGCTAGAAAATAAACTATTTCCTATTACTTTAATTGCAGATTTGCTGTGGGTAGTATATCAAGATATGTGTTTTTCAGTCATTTTGCAATTTCTAACTTTAAGTTTTGTAATCTATAATGTTGAAATATTAAATTACTTAGCCTTTTCAATAAGCTCGTTAGCTATTTTTATGCCTTTGTATTTGGCTTATATTATATATTCTGGAGTTAATAAAAGAATACAAGAGCACTTAACAAAAAATCAATAATTCAAATATTATTAGATTCTTCTATACTTTAGGAAATTCTTTTATACTGTAGTAATTGGATCATTATAAAAATCTCCTATTGCATAGATTCTGCTCATAATAATATTTCATTTAATATTTTTGCTCATAGTAATCAAATTAAAACCTTTCAAAGAAAATTTTTTCAATATAAAGGAGGGAATCTAATGTTTCTCTTTCATGATTATTCATATATTTGTACTAGCATTGTATTTTGTTGATGAAAGTGATTCTATTAATACTTAGGATATTTGCTGGGTTATACTTTCTCTATTTTCTACAATAATCGTAATAGAAATATTGATTTGTATTAAAGAGATTTATCTTGAAATCAAAGAAATCTATATCAAGTATAAAACAAATAAAATGAAAAAATTAACTATTGTACCATTTGATGAGAATAAAGTTAATGAAAAATCCGAAAAATAAATCTTAGAAGATTAAAAATTATTTTCTAAACAAATTAAAGAGAATGAAATATCAATGTAAGACTAAAATATTGGGTTAGATTTGTCACCAAGAAAATTAGACAATAGACAGAATATATCTAATCTCCTAGATCAATATTAAACACAAATAACATATGACTTAAGCACTCCTGTAAAAAGAGTTTTAAGAAACAAGAGGAGTATAAAATTAATGGAAGCCAAAACTTAAGTCCCTGAAAACAATAACATCAGTAATTTACTAAAATTTTAGTAAAGTCAATCTGAAATATCAATTGAAGGTCAAACATTTAGAGATTTTAGAGTGCTTTCTTCATAAAGATCTAATTTAATTCTAAGGAAAGAATATAAAAATGAAACCAATCATAAACCTATAATTGAAAGTTTGTAAGAAATTGAAATAAATGATAAATGATAAATCAAATTAATAATGATTATAAAATTATTTTGCTAAAAATTATTTTTTTAATCTAAAAATATTTTATACATAAATTTTGTGTTTATCATTAAAGAATTAATATTTTTTTAAATAAAATTTTTAAATCAACTTAATGTACAGCAAAAATGAAAAAATAATAATTTAAAAATATTTTACTCAAATCTTAAAAAAATAGTGATGAAAAATGTGTTTAATAAAAATTTTTCTGAAATAATTTTACAAAAATTAAAATGCAAATATTAATTTTGTACACAATTTTTTGATTAAAAAAATAGATTTAAAACATTTACATAATATCATTTTAGATTAAATATTTAAAAAATAAGTAAATAAAAGCTTATATAATCAAACTCATATTTATTATTGGTAATTAAAAAGAATAAATGTTAAATATGAATAAATGAGTGTTGCTGGGATTTTTTTTAGAATTTTTTATGGTTAATGCTTTTGTGGAAATATAATTTAGCTTCAGCATTGCATAATCTATAAATATTTTTGTGTAATCTAAAGGGAAAATGCGTTTGGATAAAAGAAATAAAATCCCTTATTATATTAATATAGAAGTATTATTTGATGAATTAGCAACATTCAATTAAATTTGATTTATTACTTTTTTACATATTTATTAAGCGAAATAAATAAAATGTAATAGAAGTAATTGAATCCTTTAATATTTTTTGGGTCATGAATATTATTAATTTAAAAACATTCCTTATCCACATAAATCATTTATTCATGAATTATAGTTACATACCAAAATATTATAAAAACCATCAGTTTTTACTTAATTAGAATCAATTAAAAAGAATAATAATTTAAAAAGTAATAATAATCAAATAAGATAAAGAAAAACAAGACAAATAGACTCACAAAATTCTTACTCAATTTTATAAAATGAGAAAATATTTATATTAAAATCTACTAATTTTATTCAATCTAATTAACTTGCAACTTGCTTCTACTATTCTTTTAACCAAGATGAACAATTCTATTACATCTATAGCTTATTTAAACTCAAATACTTTCCTTGTTTGTCTAGATGGAAACAAAATTCAGGGTATAAATACTTTTGTAGTCTTCATCATTCTATCTTTTATTACTTACGTCAATATTAATTATTAATATTAAATAATATCAGCATGGTTAATAACACCTACTTAAAAAGTCGCAGAAGCTAATAACATAAAATGCTTCTAAGTATCAAGGATAGACGTAAGAAAGTTTTTATTTTTTAATGAGAAAAAAAAACATTAATAATTAACAATATTCAGGATCAAAGATTTCTTTGTGGGTCTTCTTCAGCATTAAATAGTATGAATTAATTAAAGAGAAAAATAATCAACTCAGAAATATTTATTTAAATTATTAGTATACAGTTTCTAAGGCAATTAAATAAATAAAATATCTTCTTCTTTAGACTTTTATGGTCTCAACTTTTTTTAAGTACTGAATTCATAATATGTAAATTATTAGTAATTGTATGAAATAAATTCAATTAAATTCAATATATGATAACATTAGGCTGTTGCTAATAGTGATACAGACATGAGAAGTAATAATTACCTTTAAAAGACCCATATTCTTTAACTTAATTAACATAAAAGTTTATGATCTCAACTCTTAGTCCTATCAATCATTTTTCTACTTATTTGGGTTTAACCCAAATAGAGGTCTGTTTTTTAACCCTGTAATTTTATTTTAATGATAATCATCTCCAAATCTTTTTGAAAAATCAAATTAGATCTAATATTATTTATTATATCATAGAATGACGACATAATGATTTCTTCAACTCAAGGACAAATAACAAGTAATATTTCAATTTAAAAAACAATATCAAATATTTTTGAATTACACAAGTCTGGGATAAGAAACAAAAAACTCTCATATTGGGTTACTTCCAAGGTGTTTCATTTTTTTCGAATTCAGATCCAATTTAAATGGTTCAAGCCTAATTAGTAAATAAGTTTATTTATTTAACCTAATTTATTTCTCAACTGAAATTTAAAAATTTTAAAACAGCCTTTATCATAAAAAATGTTTTTAGCCTCTTCAAAAAATTACATTTACAGATAACAGTATCAAGATAATTAAATTAATTAATTATAAACTTATAAATTGAGTTCAAATCCTTTGATTAAATTCCGCACGGTAGGATAAAAGGTTGTCATAATAGATCAGAATTCTCTTAAAAGTATGATCTTTTTTTCTTTTAAATGTTATTTTAGATATATTTTTTTTATATCAGTTTTATCAAGCAATTTGGATCAAGATGAAAATGTTAATCAAAGCTTTGCAGGTTTCGATTCTTTAAGAGTAACTTTAATTTATAATAAAAATTAAATTTTATGGTTTTAATCAAGCGCTATATTGTAATCCGCAATAAATTAATTTCCTCCAGTTAAATTCATTCAAAGCCAACCAAACTGATTTGGAAAATATAATCATTTATTAGTGGCTTATATTTAAAAATTGAATTTTATTTAATTACCAAAAGAGTGAATAGGAAAATATTCTATCTGATTTTTGATTATATTTATTTGATTCATATTTATAAACACATTTAAAATAATTTTAGTATCAAGACAATTTAATCCTTTATGACAGTCAAAATAACGTGTACAGTAAAACATATATATATGAATACATTTACAAAATAAAAAATATTAATAATTAATCAATAGTGTTAAAACCTGCCAATCCTCTGTTATGGTGCAATAATCTATGCTCAACATGCTAAGAAAGTGATGCTAATATATGCTTATCATGTAAATAAGCTAATATGATATTAAATTCTAATTCATAATGTGTTTGCAAAGATGGATTTTACATGGATTCTAACTAAATGTGCTAATAATGCAGTACAACTTGCAAAACTTGTAGTGATTAAAGTACTTGCTTAACTTGTGATGATACTTAATTCAGAGTTTACAATAACAATACAAAGTAATGTGATTGTCAATAATCTTATTATTCTTTAAATTCACAACCTACATGCATTAAATGCCCTTACTTTTGCCAAAAATGCCAGCTAGATAACTAATTAAATTCAATTTAGTGTCAATAATGTTTCTAAAATCCTGCATTAAACAGAAGCATTACAGGTAATTGTCAATGCTTGCCTGGTTATTTTGATGATGGTACTAATTTGCAGTGTGCTTAGTGTAATTATACATGCTAGGAATGTAATAATTCCTCATAGTGCACCATTTGTGACAGCACTAAAAATAGATATTTAAACTCATCTTCTTAATGTGTGTGCCAATCTGGATATTATGATGATGGAACAAACTAATTATGTTAAAAGTGTCCCTATAATTGCCAAGAATGCTAAAAGTAGGGGGCTAAAATAGTTTGTACAGCTTGCAATATGAATGGTAAAATCCAAAATTTTAATTCAAAATATATTTAATGCAAAACTTCTAAAATCTCTGGAAAATTTAAAAAACTATTTAAAATTCAATTAAGTAATCTGATACAAATGAAAAAATCTTTTAGATTATTATTACTTGAGTTTTTAAGTTTAAAGTTTATAATAAATATTCATAAAATTATTACTTTTACTCTCATAATATCAGAAAATATTATTTTTTATTTTTAAACTTATCTTAAAACAGTTTGCTTCATTCCATGATGATAAATTTTAATATTTTCAATAAATTTAATTAATTTACATATTTTGAATAGGAACATTTAGGTAAAATGATTAATTGTGCTCATGTTCAAATGGATATTATGATGCTGGATAACTCATATGCAAATAATGTAATAATGGGTGTTAAACTTGTGATTCTAGTGGCTAATGCTAAGCACATTGTCCTTAGAATTGTATTTTTTGTAATAGCTCAAATACATGCACAAAATGTAAACCTCTAACATACCTAGTTAATTAATAATGTTAAAATTAATGTAATTCTAATTAATATGCTGATGATACCCAATAAATTTGTGTAAACTGTCCTAATTTTTGCATCAAATGTAATTTGGACCCTACAATATGTTAGTAATGCTTATCAGATTATGTTCTTTATTAAAATAAATGCTTACTTTAATGTCCAGACGGAAGCTACAAGGATTCTAATAATATTTGCTAGCCTTGCCCTTAAAACTGTTTTTAATGTGATTCTAATGGAACATGTAAAAAGTGTTAAGATGGTTTTAATTTATATTAAAACAAATAATGCTTAGCTAATTGTCCAGATGGGAATTATAATGATGCTAACAACATCTGCCAACCATGTTAAGATAATTGCATTAAATGTAATTATACTGGGATATGCAATTAATGTTCAGATAGCTTCTACTTACATTAAAATTAGTAGTGCCTTAAAAATTGCCCTATTAATTATTATCCTGATGATTCAAGTAAATCATGTATGAAATGTATGAAAAACTGTGAATAGTGCTCTTCTTATAATTTATGTAATTAGTGCGTATAAAATTATTATCTTCTAAATGGTAGCTAATGTTTATCTGATTGCCCAGAAAAGTACTTTTAGGATTCAACCAAAAGTTTTTGCACACCTTGTTTCTTGAATTGTAATTAGTGCAATGATTCTAGCTCTTGTAAAGTATGTAGCAATGGATTTTATTTATTAGATGGTTTATCATGTGTTTAAGATTGCCCAAATGGAACTTTTTAAAATATATCTTAAGGTATTTGCTAATTATGTACAACTAACTTTTGCTAAAAATGTAACCAATAAAATAAATGCACGGAGTGTAAAAATAATTATTTTCTCAAGGAATCTGAATGTGTATAAAAATGTGGTTCAGGTTTCTAAACCCAAAATAACACATGCATCGCTTGCTAAGCAAAAAATTGTCAATTATGTGATAAACAAATAGATTAATGTTCTTCATGCTTTGATGGCTTTGAATTAATTAAAAATGACTGCTTTGTTAAGTGCTAAGCAAATTAATTAAGAGATGAAAATGGTATTTGTTTTGAATAAAACTAGTTTAAACTTGAAAGTAAATCAAATAACTAAATCTAAATGATATTCAAGTACAAACCTAATTTCGAAGATGTTAAGAAAGAATTATAAATTTAAATCCCAGGTTTACAAGGCTAGTTTGATTATAATGTAGACATTCAAGATAATTATACATTAGTTATAAATATAAATACCTCTAAAAAGCTTGATATTAAACAAACAGTTACAATATCTATCAATGATAATAATAAAAAATTATTTATTAATCCTCTGTAATCAATAGATATTTAAATAATTTAAAAAAAGTAAGATGAAAACCCAGCTGCTTCTAAATCATTTGAGACAGCAACATAGGCTGTATCTACTGCTACTATAGCTGCAATATTTCCATTAGCGCTTTCAGGAAATTTTTGGATGATTTCATCAATATTAGATATCTCACAAATTATTTACATGACTTCATTCATTCAATTTTAGTAACTTCACTTCATATAAAATTTTTATTAATATTTTATTATAAAATAGTATGACTTCTACCTTAGATGTTTTCTTATCGTCCTAGAAGAATTTCAAAATACCATTTCCAAACTTTTTTGAGTATATAAATCATTATGAAGAGATAGTTTATGATACACCATCTTAAATTAATGATAAAGACATTCAAGGATTTTATCTTAGCAATATGGGTAAATTAAATTAAATTGTTTAAAATAAAAATTAAAGTTATTTTCCAAAATAAAAATGAAAATAGGTGATACAATTTCATTGTTCGCTATAATTTTTTCAGCTTATTTAATACTAAAGTTCTTAGTACACATATCTACTAGGTTTTAAAAAGTTTATAATGTATTAATAAAGCTATAGGATAAACTCTTCCCTACAACTTTAATTGCAGATTTGCTTTGGGTTGTCTATCAAGACATGAGTTTTTCAGTTGTTTTGTAATTAATAACCCTAAATATTGCTAAGTATGCTGTTGAAATATTGAATTACTTTATTTTTTCTGTAAGCTTTTTTGGAATTCTATTACCTCTTTATTTGACTTTTATAATATTTTCTGGCTCTAATAAGGAAATAAAAGAACACTTAACAAAAGATTAATAATTTAATTATTATTAGATCCTTCTTTACTTCAGAAAATTCTTTTACACTGTAGTCATAGGGGGATTATAAACATCTCCTCTTGCATAAATTTTACTTATAACAATATTCCACTTAATTTTATTACTTATAACGATAAAGTTAAAACCTTTTAAGGTAACTCTTTTGAATATTAAAGAAGGAATCTAGAGCTTATCATTTTTTATTTGTCATATCCTCGTACTTGTTTTGTATTTACTTGATGAAAGTGATTCTTTAGGTTCTAAAATTATCTGCTGGGTTATCCTTTCTATATTTTCTCTTATAATTGTATTTGAAGTAATACTATGCTTTAGAGAAATATATATAGCAATAAAAGAAGTCTATACAAAGTACAAAAAAAACAAAAAGAAAAAATTAACTATCGTACCTTATCATGAAAAAGAGGTAAATGAAAAATAAGAATAACAAAGAGAAGAACGTAAAGAGAGTGTAAAAAATATGGAATCTTAAAATGATATTTAAGATTAAAATATAGGTTTAGATCTTTCACCAACTAAATTAGACAGTAGATAATTTATTTAAGATCAAAATATAGGATTAGATCTTTCACCAACTAAATTAGACAGCAGATAATTTATTTCGACTGATCAAAATCAAGCAAATACACCTATTTCACCTATAAGAAGAAGGAGATTAAGGAATGAAAGATTTATAAAAGATATGGAAGCAAAAACCTAAGTTCCAGATAATTAAAATATTAGTACTATGCTAAGAATATATAAGAGTGGTTCAGATTTATCTGAAGGTTAAACTTTTAGAGATTTTAGAGTAGCTTAGACTTAAAGATCATCATTATTTTTATTGGAAGATTAAAATAGTAAAAGCAATAATAATTCTATCATCCAAAGTAAAAAAGAATTCCAAGAAACTAATACAAATAAATCCTGACCGTAGAACATCAATAACAGATAAACATTTAAAATAATTTAAATATCACTATTTAATATTTAATCAAGTTTAAATTTAAATATAAATAAAATATCTATGTTAAGTATGTTTGAAATCTATTTTTTAAAATTAAAGGATTACACTTTTTGGAAATTTGTTTGGGTAAATTATTAATAAAATCGACTTATTTCTCCATTATTATATTTTAAAAACATTTCAAGAGTATATTTTTAAAAAATTAAATAATTAATTAATTTGAACTGTTCATTTTTATTTCCTATCAAGAATCTGAAAAAATTAAAAAATGTTCTAGCATAGTGGAATATAAAAATTTTCTAATTAAACCTAAAAGACGACTTTAAATTAAAAATATTTAGATAAAATTTATTTAAAAAAGCATAAAAATGTTTAATCGTCATTCTAACTAAAATAATTATTAATTTGTTATAAATTTGTATTCTTCACTTTCTAATTTTTCAAAAATTTCCCTCAATAAAAATAATTTTATCCAGAAAGCTCTAAATATATTTATGATAATAGAAATTTTATAAATATTTCTTTGTATTTTATAAAAAATTTTCAAGAAAATAGAAAATTCGCTTTTCAAGAAAGATAAAAATAATTTATTGATAAATTGAATTATTGAATGATTAATTAAAATCTTTAATGTTAAATAGAATCTACAATATTTTTTAAAAATCCATCATTTAAGAAAATGAAAATAAAGATAATTGATTTTTATGTTCGCTTCATATATAACAAATAATAAGGAATAATTCTAATTATATTTTTAATTTTAACAAAAATAGGAATGCTAATAATTTAATGATTACGTTTAAAATAAAGTAAATCATCTAAATAATTTATGGAGAAAAAGGATCTGAAAAAAGTATAGACACAAATGCTTTAATTGATTTTTTTATAGAGAAGAAATTAAATAAAATAGTGTATTATTTATTTTAAAGGGATTTATTGTAATTTTTATATTATTAAAAGCAAGTAATAATTAGACAAAATATTTATATTATCAAATATCTTCTTGTTCTTGAAACATAAAGGAGACAAAGGCAAATAAAATGAATATACCTCAAAATTAGATAAAAGTAAAAAGTGAATGGCAAGAATTATCAGAAGATGATAGAACTGATATCAATAAATTTGATAAATATTTATCAGAACTATTATCCTAAGATAAGGTTTCAAATTCATAATATGAGCTGATCATAGAATACATATTAGGAAGGGCCTATCTGGCTAAGTTTATAACTGGAAGATTAAAAAGCAATAGCTCGTCAAAAGCTAAGAATAAATATAGAATATTGTATTTGATAAATAGGCTAGTACTAGAAAAGGAAAATGATAAAAAAAAAGCTATTATATAGTAGCTCGAAGATACTCTCTGCTAAATTTTTGTTAATATTTTTGAAGAATATAAAAATGATGCATAAAAAATAGAAAATTTTAAAATGCTGAGGTTATGCTGGGTCAAAAAAGTATCAGATTAGACAATATAAAAAATGGGTGAAGAAATTGGAAATAATCATTTTATAGATATTGATTAAGGATTAAGTGAGGAATCAGTTGAAAAAATAAAACAATACTATTAGAAAAATAACATAGATGCAAATATATATTTAAAAAAGGCTCTAGAAGAAATTGAGCAAAAGAAATCTTAATAGTCTAATTAGTAAGTTTAAAGTTCATAAAATTCACAAGAAAAGCTTTCTTAAGAGAAGAAGAAAAAAAAGCCTCTTCCTCCTTAATAAGCATAAGGGAGTTAACAAATTCCATAAAAGTAGGAAAGGCCTATTCAATAACAATAGGCAAGCTAACTGAGCTAAGAAGAGAAAAAGAAGCTGCAGTAACAAAAGATGAGAAAGAATTCGAACAATTAAAACTCAGATTTAAATAACATTTCTTAGCAATAAAATGTATAGTAGCAGTAGTAATAACAATAGTAAATTAGGAGTTAATAAAATGATATTTTGTTAAATAGCCAAACCACTCTCAATTCTTTGTTAAATTAGTAAAGTGGCTCTTCTTTAAACAGCTCTTCTTAGTAAGCAAATAAGAAAGATGATAATGATACAGATATTTAAATTAAAAAGAAGCCCAAGAAGCCTATTTAATCTATTTCTGGTCATATTCATTAATCTCCATCTGTATAGACAAAGCCAGTAGGTCCTACAATCCCACATCACAAGCCATCTGTCGATACTATCAACGGAAGCACTCCTTAAAAAAAAGTTAAAACTGTAGCATAAGTTACAGGAAACTCACAGTAAAAGAATGATACAAGTACTTATAACCCAGCCTCAATTAGGCCTTAAAACTTGTAAGGTTAACAATAATAGAATTAGCAGCAAATAAACTAACAAATAAAACCAAATAGACTCCCTGAGAATATTTAAAAGGAAAGAGTAAAAAAGCTGAACGAAGAAAGCAAAAATTTAAAAACAGCTTAAGGATTGCTTCTTATGCCTACTTAAAGTCTAGGTTATGGCTTAGCAAGTTAACCCGAATCATAACCAACTTAGCACTCTTCACAGCAATAGATTTAATTTAATTCTAGTCAAGGACATATTTCAGTAGGTAGTAATTAAGATAATAATTAATCTTATACTCCTTAAAATCCTACTATTTTAAATCCAACACTACCACCTCCTTTACCTTCTTTATCTTAGCAGAATATACCTCAAACACTTTCATCATAAAATTAACCATTTATATCTAAAAGTTAATAATAAATCGATATTAAGTAGTAATAAACCCCAACTCATTTGCAAAGTATTTTATAACCAAATCATTCTTCGCACTCATTATAACCTTCTTCTTAAAATTAATTTGGAAGCAATCAAGATTTTAATTCAAATACTTCTTTATAAAAGCAAATAAATAAACCACTCTTTCAAATGTAACTACCAACACCACCTCCACCACATAGCTTTAGTAACAATTTGTAATAATCTTCAAATTAGGATCCTATATAGAATCAACCAATAGTGAGTTAAAATATAAATATCTCATCAAACGCTCCAAGAACTCAAGATTTTAATATTTAAAACTAACAGCCTAACTAGCCAAATTTTATGAATTAAAGGCTAACAGGAAGTGGGCCTTTGGATAACTAAAGTCTGAATCTTAATATCAGAAACAAGTACCCACCAGGACCTAGCTTGCCATATTAGTAGCCACCTCCTCCACCCACACCCCTAGGCTAATTGATAGATAATCAAAACAACTTTTAAACAAACATGGAGATTGAAAATTAAAATAACAATATCCCTCCTAGAAGATAGCTCCCTCCTTTCAATTAAATTGGTTAGCCTTAACACTAACCACCCCCTCCAGTGTCTCATATGCAATAATAAAATATTTAAAATATAAATGGAAGCAGAACTCCCTAAGGTAGTAGCTAGAATTTAAATAGCAGTGGTTAGATAGAATAAAATTCTTAGGCTCCCCATATTATCCCTCCTTATTAGCAACCTCCCCCTCCTCCAACTTAAATAGCACCTATAAAATAAATAAACTAAAGCGGTTACAACCTAGCAGGAATTTAATAAGATAAAACTAGCTTGTTCTACGAACTCTACAATTTCATAAAACCGACCTTGAATACAAAATATTATTTCATATGCGAAATAGAGAAAATGAAATAAAATAAAATAACTTCGATTCACCCCTAACTCTTTTTAAATAGAAAGTACTTAAATATATAATATATAATTTTTTTTTTGAATAAAACCAAATAAAATAACATTTTTCCATAACTGATTTATATATTAAGTTAGTTAGATATTTAAATTATTGATATTCTTAATAACACATAAATAAATAAATAAAAAACTCAAACAATTAGCAAATATTTATTCAGATTAAACAAAGTTATATTAATAAATCCCAAATTAAACTAAAACTAAATAATTAAATAAGCAATATTTTAAATACTTTTCAATACACCTTAATAACTATTACTTCTATGCAAACAAATAATATATAGACTTGAAAATATTTATTTAAATAAAATTCTGATCAATAACTTAATTTAACTAATTAATTAAATAAATCAATCAATAAATCAATCAGTCAATAAATTATTGCCTACTTACTTACTTATAAACTAATATTAAATTTACTCAATCTTAATAATTATTTTATTTCAAACTTTACATGAATATATAATAATTTATTATTTTTATTCAAATTAACTTATCTTAATTAAAGATAACTAACTCAATCAATCAATTAATTAATCACAACTGTTCACAACCAACGTGGTCATAATTAATTAATTAATTAATTAATTTCGTCTTCTTCGTCATCTTCGTCTTCAATATAATAATCTATCTATCCATTTTAATTTATTACTCCTTCAAAATCATCTAAGTTAAAGTTTATCTTATTAAATACTATCAATCACCTTTAAGATAGTTATGAATATTGATGATTCAACTTATGAAATTTTAATTTTCAATTTAAGATATTTCGTTTATTATCTTAATAAATTATGTTTCTTACTCTGCTATAAAAAGCTTCTAGAGACTTAATTTTTTATTTATTAAAAAAATTTTATAAATTGAATAAAATAATTTATTAATTTTGAGTAAATTGTATTTTAAATTAATATTTTTATTTTGTTTTAAATTACTTAATAATTTAATTAATTTGTTATTATTTTTAAATAGTGAGGAAGTTATAATGAATTCAAAGAACATTATTTATGATAGTCTACCTTATTAGTGTGCTCAGTGTGGTATAAGGTTTTATGCTAAAGAAGATCTTATGAGCCATTTAAAGGACCATACAAAAAAAAATTTAAAAATTATCGAATCTAAAAGATAAAAAGAAAAAGAAAAGAAAAATAGATAATAATTCTATGATGCTAATGTAAATAAATTATCAAATATGTGAAAATAATTAAATATATATATTTTAGTAATGGATAGATTGCCAAGATGATGATATTGAAAAAGAAGAAGAAAGTGAGTCTGAATCAGAACAAAATTACCTAGTTCCTCAAAATAAATCTAAAGTAATTTTATTTTTAATATAAAATAAAATTTTATGTCAACATTAATTTAATTAAAACTTTTTTTTTCAGTAGGGGAAATGCGATTTATGCTAAGAGCCATTTATATTAACATGGAATCAAGAAAAAGAAGATTGGGTATATGAAAATGCTATCAGATTTAAAATATTTGAAACATCGACTGGAGAATCTCAAATTACTATAGCTCATTTAACTTGCTATAGAGTATTTAAGAAGTAATCTGAAATAGAAAACGAAGGAAATGAAGAATAATTTGACTCAACTGAAAAGTTTTGAAGCCGATTTATTAAAATTTAAATAGCTTGTTACCTAAATAAATTACTTTAAATTATAAATTTTAGCTCATTAATAGTATTTTTGTAGTAGTTTTATATGTTAATTTTATGTTAGTTTACTAATTTATTCACTTTACACTTTTATCAATCAGTTAATTCTTTTAGTAATTGTAATCATTTTTATACAGCAAAATCATATTTTGCATTCTAAAAATAAATATCTATAATACTAAAAAATTTATTTAAACATAAAAATAATTTTGAAAAAAATATTATTCTCTTTACATAAGGAATATTTATTTATCTTAAATGAACTGAGTAAATAGATTCTCCTCTCATAGAAATTTAACAAATACTCTTTTTGATATAAATATAAACAAATCGAAATAAAATATTGCATTTTATTCAATTATATTCATACTCATAATTTATATTATTTCAATTTAACAAATGGATGATATTTTTTTCTCCTGCTAAAAAATATTTACTTAGCAAATAAATTAATTAAATTGATTTTTAGTTTAGGCTATTTTAAACCTTCTAATTTTAGTTAATTTTTGATTTTTTCCAAAAATATTAATAATTTATTAAATTAATAAACAATTTAATAATTAATTTTTAAAAATAAAATAAAAGAAATTGTTTTTAAAAAAAAGAAAATGGAATAAGTTCTAATATTTTTTGATTTCATATAAGAAAAATGCTCTATTTAAAAAGAGGATGTTAGATAAATACTTTTTCTTTTAACAAATAAAGCTTGTTATATTGACTTTGAGTATTTTTCTAGCAATGAATTCTCTATTGTTTTAAGAGCATATAATACTGTGAGATAAGAAGAAGTATTGTTAAGAATTATTGAATGTTCTAGAAAATAGTTATTAGAATTGAATGAATAAAATAAGCTAAATTATTTTTCAGAAGAAAAATACTCAATTTAACATTTAGGAAAATTAGTGGATAATTTTTTTATTTGGAACGAGTGTTTAGCAAACATAAAACAAGTTATTATGGAAAGTTCAGAGATTTGCAAAGATAAAAAAGTTTTAATCATATAGGAAATTTTACAAATAGAAAATAAAGAGGAATATGATGCTGATTAAGGTATTTATTATAACTTTATAATTAAGAACTCAACAAACTTTATTTAAAATTAGAAAGATTGAAAACTATGTTAGAATTTAACAACTAAAATATTTTTAAATTCTCTCATGTAATTTTTTTGAAATTATTGATTTTAAAATAAATTTGATTTAAAAAATTTAATAGATTGATTAAAACTATCAAATTATTAGTAAACTTGAAGTAGAGTAAATAGTATTACTACTCTATGAAATAAAATTTGAAATATTTAATAAATTTAAATTAGTGATGTAGAGGAATTTTTAAATTTCAAAAATTTATGCTAATAATTAAGCAAGTGTGAACACTTAAAGTATTTAAAACTTACTTTAAAGTAAAATTTTATGTTTTATTAATACTTTAAATTCAATTAATTTTAAATTTACAGCTATCTTTAGATTGAAGCATCAGATATGTTGGATTTAGTAGAAAGTTTAGATAACAGTAAAGAAATTAAGAATTTGATTCTTTTTTTAAGGTTTTTCAAATATTTTAATTTTGATTAATTTATTTCCTAACTTTTTTAATCTTTTAGAAACAATAAACTATAATCTGACGGAGTAACTACTTTAGGGTTGTTAATTAGCGATTTACCAGATTTACAATAACTTGAATTATACATAAAGTATGGTTTTTTGTTTATTAAAAATTATCAAATAAGTTGCTTTTGGATACAGTCAAAATTAGATTTCAATAGAAGGACTACAAGAATTTGCTAGTGAGCTAGGAAATTGCAGTAAATTAGAAAAGCTAACTTTGGATTTGAGGTAAAATTTATAGATTAGTTTTAATAATTTTAAATATTAAATTATATAAAGCGAAAACTAATTAGAAAGCAAAGCTATTGCTGAGCTATTTTAGATGATAACTAAATGTTAAAAGTTAAAAGAACTCAGTTTTATTGCTAAGTAATTTAAATTATTCAGAAATTGATAATTAAAATTAAAAAATGAAAGTAATGGTGAGTATGATCCAGTAAGTCTATTTGGAATAGCAATATTTATGAGCAAGTTGCCATTATTGACTAAAATTACATTAGACTTCAGGTAAAATTAGTAGATATAAATACATTAAATAACATTTATCTTAAAGTGACTCTAAATTAGATTAAAATTGCTTGCTAGGCTTAGGCGAAGGAATCTCAAATTGCTTATCTGTTCAATAACTTTAGCTTTATTTAAGGTAATTAAAATTTTATTCAAATTTTTTATTTAAATTATTCTTTTTATTAAATTATTTTGAAGTATTTTTACATAATATTTTAACAAAAAAGCGGCAATTATTTAAGTGAAAAATCAATTTTAAAACTTGCTAATGATATTTCTAAACTGAAAAAATTAAATACTTTAACAATTTACATGAGGTATATCATTCTACAATATAAATAATAAATTAAATATGCTTTAATTAAATAGAACTAATTCTCTTACTGATGTTGGATGTAAATTATTAGCAAAATAATTGGTTAAATTATCCAATCTAAGATTCGTATTTCTGTTTTTAGAGTAAACTCTTTAAATTAAAAAATTATGATATGAATAAAATGTTTATTTTTTTAATTAATAATTAGAGGAGAATTTATTAACTAATTTGCTTGCTAATAAATCTAATAAATAGGAAGGATCTTTATTAAAGCTAAAAACATGATTAATTTTTATGTTTCTTTGTGAAAATAATAAAAAATTTTGTAATATTTTGCATTTTATTTATAAATATCTATGTAAATAACTATTTATGTTAAATTAGTCAATTATATCATTGAAATAATGTGTATTTATTTATTTAGCTTTTATTATCATTAAGCTTAATCATTTTAAATTAAACTCAATTCTTAATTATTATTGATTTAAGAATATTCATTTAAATCATTTGGGTTGCTTTACTATTTTTGTTTTCTTTTTTCTACCTTTTCAAAAGCCCAGTCAGTTGAATATTGAAAGAAGCTATTCAAAGATAATATTAAAGGATAATAAAAAAATAGAATGATAAATGTCAAAACTCTTTTAGGATAGTAAATATCTTTATCAAAACTAATAACAGCTAGCTCGCTTTGCTCTCTTTAATTTTAATAATTTTTAGCATTTTATTATGACATATTTTAATCCCAACCATAATAAAGGACATAACATGTTTTAGGTGTTGTTAATGTCTTGAAATCTTATGTATCTTATCCACACATCCACGTTGGTATTTTGACTCTGCTAAAAGTATAATTTTGCAAACATATCCCATAA
The DNA here is from genome assembly GCA_000231845.2 of Tetrahymena malaccensis 436. Taxonomy (NCBI): domain Eukaryota; phylum Ciliophora; class Oligohymenophorea; order Hymenostomatida; family Tetrahymenidae; genus Tetrahymena; species Tetrahymena malaccensis. Next base: position 330,865 of record JH720021.1, on the reverse strand, counting down.
TCAGCTATCATAAAAAAAATTATTTAGCTACTTGTAAAGAATATTTAAATAAAATATATTTTGATAAAATAATTTAAATTCTTAAAAAATCATGAGTTAAATTTTAATTTGGTAATAAAAGTAGAGATGAATTTGATCTATTTTACACTTTCCATAGTAAGGATAGGGATGATATCTATATCCATATTTATTATTGTAAGATGTAGTTTAATTAGAGTTTCTATTATATTCACCTTTAACACCTATAACTATTTAAGATTAAGTTCCATAGGGTTTATACTTTTCTTAGTTAAAATCGTAATCATAAAAAGACTTTTAAAATTCATTTTTGCTATTTTTATTATTAGTTTTTGTTATTGGTTAATCCACAATACCAGGTCCACAACTTTTTTAATATATTAATTTATTATATAATATTTTAACAAAAAAATTTATTACTCAAAAGTATCATTGTATTTATAAAAACGAAAGGGAGATACTAGGTTATAATAGTTAGCTTAAAACTAATTAGTTAGGCAAGCTGATCCTAAATATTAATTACCTTCTTATGTATATTCAACATAAAGTAAAGAATATGCTTCAATTCCATCTAAGCTTGTTTTAAGAATTCCAGATGCTACACAATTTTCTACTTGCTTTAAATCTAAAAAGATAATAGGCGAAAAAACATTCAAATAAAACCATGCAAAAGTTGGTAAGCATATAACAAAAACAGAGCAGCTACACATGTTAAAAATAAGTCTTTAATTAAAATTAGGATTCCAGCATAATGCCAATTAAAAGATCATGTATAAAAATAGAACAGGCATCCATAAATAAATATACCCTACTGCACTAGTTATACCAAAAAGAAGATAATTTATTATTACAAATGCTGCTAAGCCTTATACTTCTGTCCAAAAATAATGTTTAACATATTTTTATTCCATAAATTCCTTAATTTCTTTCATTTTTAAATTGATATGGGTCAAAATTCAAAACTAATCACTAATTAATTACTATTTATTTATAAAATATCAAAATATCTACAAAAAAAATTTAATGAAATTCGTTTTAATTTAATTCTAAATACAATAGTTTATTATCAATATTTGCTTGCAATTTTAATTACATGATTATGAGTATATTAAATAAGTCTATAATATAATTAACATATAATAAAAAAAATCTGAAAATTTTAATATTTATTTGCAAAATTAGTTTCTAAAATAAGATCAAATCTTTTCAAAAAAACTAATTAGTTTATTTTATAGATTTTAAAGCAATCTGTTTATCTGCAATTTATAAAATGTTGTACAATTTTTTATAGTAAAAAATATAGAACTATTAACATAAAAAAGTCACTATGATTAATTAGCTTTTGGAGAGCATTTTTAACTAAATTCTCTACTGAAATACTATTGACTTCATTAAGAGTTAAGGTTTATTTTGGAAACAATTTAACATAAAAAATAAATCAAAATTCATATTTTTTTAAAATTAATAAATATCTATCTATTTAACTATTTAAATTATAAATTTCTAAAAATTCTCATAAAATAAAAGAAAATGATTACCTTCAGTTAATTAACTAATAGCTAAACAAAAAGGATAAAAACTATTTTAATTAATAAAATATTTTCTAATAAATAACAAAATGCATATTATTAAAAAATATTTGGAAATAATATTAAATAAAATATCTTTTTAGATTGTATATAAATATCTACTAAAGAAGATATATTTAACAATAAAGCCCCCTTCCTCCTTAATTTTGAAAGAGATATATAAAATATTATTTATAAATAGGGCACTTCATGATCTATATCAAAAGGCTACTTGATGCATTTTTGTATAAATAAATCAATCTTTTTTTACTATTTAAAAAAAAACAGCTCTATCATAGATGACATGAAATTTTAAGAAAATAAATAATATAGGGTTATTTAAAATATCATTCCAAAATCTATATCCCTATTAATTTTAGTTTTACCTACCATCTATGTTTATTTATATTATAGAATATTATGAAATGATAAACAAAAATATTAATCAATTATAAATAAATTTTAGTTTTTATACTTTTATCTCGCATAGACTCATTTATTTTTTATATATACTTGCCTTAAATAACATATTAAAGCTACTTTTTTGTGTATTCTTTATTAATACTTTCTTTAAGAGCAATTGTATAGCTAATTTTTATCAGTATGTTGTGTATTTTAAATCATCAAAAACAAAACAAAATTAATTATTAAGCAAAACTTATATATTTTTCTATCATATAATTAATTGAAATTAATTTTTGTTTTTTTATATTTTTATCTCATGTAGACTCATTTAATTTTTATTGATATTTTGCTTAAATATCATAATAAAACTAAATCTTTTAAGTATACTGTGTTTTGAAACATCAAAACAAAAATAAAATTATTTATAAAAAGCAATCTTTTATTATAATAAAAATAAAAGAAAAATAACAACCTATAATTTTTTATATTAAAAAATTATGAAATTTTTAAAGTGAATTTAATAAAAAATAGGTTAAAAGTTCTGTAAATGTTCTATAAGCTAATAATGTTCATACTCACTCTTATCAAATGTTTAGCATCTAACTATTAAGACATGGTGCTAAAAAATATAATCAATGACTCTACAATTAAATTGAGCGCTTGTTTTATTAATAAAAATTTTTTTGCATTATGCTCTAAATAATTGAATAGCCAATCTGCTTCCATATATGGTATTATTTTTTAATCAATAATCAATAATTTAATTATGTATAAAAAAATAACAGTTTATGATTTAAATGGCAACATGATTAATTCGCAAGCCACAAATTGCGTTTATATAGGATTTATTGGAGTATTTTACTTAAAATGTTTTTTAATACTCACATTATTTTTAAAATTTAACCAGGAAAATGAGATAGCTCATTTAGATTCATCAAACAATTTTTATAGTAGCTTTCTTATAATTTTTCTTTTAGCTTTTAATAATTTTGATTTATTTAATTACAGCTTATAAGTTAAATGGAAACTATTAGTTGGTAAAGACATAATAATTGCCTTCACCTTTTACATTGAGCCAAACTAATTAAGTCATTTTTGATATTGAATACCTCTCCTAAAATAGAGTAATTAAATGAATTCATATCAATAATTATAAGTATGTTCTTAACAATTATAAAATTATTTAGTTTGCAGTAGGAGTTGGTTAACCAATAAATTAAAATACTTATTAAGTACTGAATGGATATTATTAAGGTATTTTATATAATTTAAAATAAAATAATTTAGTTAAAATCACTTATTTAAAATTTTTAGTATATTAGAGTTATCAAATTTATAAGACAATCTCAAAATGCTCTACTCTTAATAAAGGAATATTTGATACAGGAGTATGTTTTATCATTGATTTTTTTATCTTCATACATTTTTTAATTATAAAAAGAGCTAAAATGGTGATAATACTTTTATTTCTTGCAATGATTAATTTTTGAGTAAATTAAATTAATACTATTTATTTGCAAATTCAATTTTTATAATTTATAAAAATATATAAGTGGGTTAGTATGATCCTTTAAATAAGGCACCATCAATCCCTATTTATTTGTCAACGTATACTAAGGCTTTAATTACTTAATACTCTGTAAATCTATTTATTTAGATTTTATAAAATTAATAGATCATTTTTACATAAACTAAATGAATAACTAAGGATAATGCATAAGAGTTTGCCCTAAAAAATAATACTATATTTCTTCTACATAGTGTTAAAATTGTTTTGATTAAATAAATTGTATTAGCTGCACAGATAATGGAAAAGCTAATTGCACATAATGTGGAAATAATACATACTTATTATAAGGTACATGTGTAAATTAATGCCCTCATAATTATAGTGCTAATATGAACAATGAGTGCGTTTAAACAACAAAACAAAACCTTTTTATAAGTCTTGTATCTCCATAAAAAAATTCTATTTAATTATCGTTTAGCTCATAAATCTAATTCATTTTAGATTTACAAAATTAAATATAAATAAATATAAATGATTTCTCTTAAAATTAATATACTTACAATTCATCTTTAATAAATAATTAATAAATTTCTATCAGCATATTTCCAGTTAACCAAATAGATTTTAGTTAAAATGTAACAATTTTTATGGATAGCTAGCTTTTAAATAACTTTAATGTTGCATATAATAATAATCCAATTCTAGTCCACTTATATAAAAAATAAGAAAATGTCCCTGAAGATACACATATTTCTTAACAATTAAGCGATGCGAGTAAAGCCACTTCAACTATAACTTTCATCTCCATAATACCGATCTCAATGACTAGATCTTTTTGGGTTATTTCTTCTCTCTTAGATATATGCTAACTTATTTATTTGTAATTATTCATTGATACAAAGTAAAATTATTCAAATTTTCAATTTAAATAAACAAGCAAAATATTAAAGCGATTTAATTTACCCAAAACACAAATCTAAAAATTTTTAATTTAAAATTAAATTAGAATATCATCAGAATTAAGGCAATTCTTGTAATCCTAAAAGAGCTTTGAAATACCCTTCTTCAATTATTTCTCGACTCTGCCTAACTACAAAAAAATATATTATGAATCTAATGAGATATTCGAAAAAAATGAATACCAAGGATTTCTTCTAAGCAATCTGGGTAAGATATTTATTTTTTGAAAAAATTTTTACTTATTTAACTTATAAAAAATTAGGCGATTCTCTATCTTTACTGATAACGTTGTTTTTAGTAATGTTAATTTCATATCTCTTAACATAAAAATTTAAAGATACAAAATACATAGGTAGATATCTAGTAATTTTGAAAAATAATTTTGTTACACCTTTTATAGTTTTAGATTTGCTGTGGGGTGTCTACTAAGACATTGGATTTTCTACTATTTTGTAGTTTTTAACTATGTAATAACCTGAATATGCTGAAGAATATCTAAATTATTTTATATTAGGGTTTTCATTTATATTCTGCTTATTCCCTTTTACCCTAATATATCCACTAAAATATAGAAAATATCCTATTTTAGAATAAGCAATGGGTGAAAATCTCAGATTTTGCTTATATAAAATATTTCTATATTTCAGAAAATTTCTGTATGTAATCATAGCTGGAGGATTATAAATTAGTAGAAAAGCTTAAATAGGAACACAAATTGGATTACATATTTGTACTATAATAATACTATTGCGTGCGAAGCCTTACAAATAACACTTTTATAACTACAAAGAAATTTTATAAGCAATTTTCTTTTTAGCATCTTCAATATCTTATGCTGTGATGATCTAATAGAGTGAAACTTTGAAAGATTAAGATTAAGAAGATTATCTTACAATTTTAGGATGGATAATTATCTCATTCTTTAGCATAGTAATCGTTTCTGATTTTATAAGCTGTATTAAAGAGGCTTAAAACTTATTAAAACATATTATTAAAATAATAAAATAAAATAAAAATATTCCCAAAATCCATCCTAAAATAACCTCTATTAAGTCTAATAATGAATTTAATACTAATAATGCTTTAAGTAGGGACAATTTTAAATAAGAAGATTCAATTAATTGAAAAGATAGAGATATTAACTTTAAAATTCAAATTCGTTTAGGTTAAAAAGCACTTTATTTTTGGTAGTTAAGCTCTATTTTATTTATATTATGTTTAATTTTAATTAAGTCTAAGTACAATTATATATAATTAATTTTTACTAGTAATTTAAATTGCATAGTTATCTAGGTTATTATGAAAATATTATAAACAAATTAAAAAAATTGAATATTTTTAATATTTATGTGAATTAAATATATCAAATCTCCAATCATATTTTAAAAAATAAGATCAAATATTTTCAGAAAAACAAATTAGTTTATTTCAAAGAGTATAGAACAATCTATTTACTTATAATTTACAAAAGGTTGTGCTTAATTATATTTTCGAAAATATTTAAAAATTTAGTTAAATTATTTATTAATATAACAACTGCTTTATTAAGAGTCAAGTAGTGAATATTAATCAATAAAAATAAATCTAAAAAAATTGAATATCTAAAATAAATTATAGTTATATTTTTTATGTTTTATATTTGTTTATCTATTTTAAATTATAAATTGCTAATTATTCGAATCAAATATAAAAAAATGACTCTCTTAAATCAAAAAAAAAGATTCCTTATGCAAGAGAATCACAGGGGAAAAAAGTAAAAATATAAATTCAAATATTTAAAAAATATTAATTAGTTTACTTCAATAAATGTAAAACGATCTATTCAGCTATTATATAATAAAGTATTATCCACAAATAAAAAAGCTAGAATCACCAAGACAAAGGAATTAATTAAATTCTCTCAATAATTATCTATCTATTTGAGAATATTTGTAAAGCTTACTAAACACTCAACAAAAAGCTTTATAAATAATTGAAGAAAAACTGAATTCTTTGCAGAAAAAGTTGATGAATTTAGTTTGCTTTTGGATGATAAATAAAAATAAAAAAAATTCTACAAAAAAATAATTTAATTTCATAATATTTCTTAAAGCAAATCAAAGCTATAAGTAATTTTTTTTATCTATTTAAATGCTAAATTGTCAAAAATATTAATTAAATAGAATAAAATGATTGATTTCAATAAATTAACTAATAGACTGATTAAAGAGATACTATATATTTTTATTAGTGATATGAATTAAAATATTAGCATTTTATTGTAATAAAATAACAATTTTAATTAAAAATATAATAGAATAAGAAAATAATATAAAATAAAAACTCTTTTTATATAGCCTATATTATTTGTAAAAGAATATATTTTTAATAATTAATTCACCACATCTTCCTTTTCCCTCCTAAATCATTAAAGAAAAAAGATTTTAATTAATCTTAATTATTTCAATAAAAAATTTATTTACCAAAAAGTTAAACACTTTCTTTCATTTAATAAATTAAAATATTTGTTTGTTTTTTAACCTTAAATTGCAATTATTTAAATTATTTCATTCATTTACTAACTTAAAATTTATTTTTTTTAAATTAATAATCTTTTGATCTTGTCTATTTATATATATTTCAGTCTTTATAGTTTCATAAAAACTATATCAAATATGTTTAAGTATTTTTTTATTACTTAATCAAAATAGTATATTTTTAAATATCTAATTTGTTTAAATGTATGAATTTATGTATATACTTAAAACAGAATCATAAATCAAACTCAAAAAAAAAAATTTTCACATAAAATATTAAGATGGGTAAAATGAATTTTATTCTCTGTAGAATAAAATTATTATGGTAATTAGATATAATCAAATATAGTTACTTTTACTTTAATGTTGTATTATCTGTCAATAAATTAAAATACTTTTATTTGATTTTAGTTAAGCTGGTGGAGAGGAGAAAACTTTTATTAAGTAGACCATAAAAACTGATTAATTTAAGAGGAAAGATTTTGGCCATAAATTTAGTTTCAAAAAGTTAAACACTTTCTTTCATTTAATAAATTAAAATATTTTTTTGTTATATTTAACCTTATATAAGCATTTATTTAAATTATTTCATTCATTTACTCACTTAAAATTTATCTTAAAAAATTTATAATCTTTTGAATAGCCTATTTATAAAGATATTTCAGTCTTTGTTTCATAAAAAATATATTAAGTATCTTTTTATTACTTAATCAAAATAGTGTATTTTTAAATATCTGATTTGTTTAAATTTATGAATTATGTTTTTACTTTTCACAGAAACATAATGTGAACTCAAAAAAAAATTTTCACATAAAATATTTTAAGATGGGTAAAATGAATTTTATTCTTTGTATAATTATATTATTATGGCAATTAGATAAAATATATTTTAACTTTAATGCGTTTGTATTATCAGTTAATAAATTTAAATACTTTTAATTGATTTTAGTTAAGCTGGTGGGGAGGAGAAAACTTTTATTAAGTAGACCATAAGAACTGATTAATTAGAGAGAAAAGATTTTGGCCATATATTTAGTTTTCAAATTAATTAATTTCGAGAGGAAGTATACATCTAGAGCAAGAAATTTTTCTTCATTCTATTAATAAGGAAATTGTTCATTAATCTTTGTAAAATTTAAAGTCCAGTCCTATCATTTATTAGCATTTTCATTTATCGCTATTAAATCTTCTTAAAAGTTTCAGTAACAGGTGGGGGAGGTGGAACTTTGAATTAGAAATAGTTTATAGGAAGCTCATAAGGATAGAATTAACAAGAAATTTGTTATTTCTGAGGAAAAAAAGCTCTTGAATTCTATAATAGATTTTTCAATATATTTTAAATCGAATATTAAAATATATACCTCCTGTTTATATATTTTTTCTAAAATATTACTTAAGTCTGTTTTGGAATAATAGATTTTAATAAATCTCCAGTTTTACCTAGAACTTGGAGAAAAAGCAGAAGAAATTTATAAAACTTTGTTTTCAAATATCTTGCAAACTTTCTTATAAAAGATAAATTATAAAAAAAATAAATATTACAACAAAAAAAAAATGGAAATTAATTAGAGTCAAAAGTCTAATACGAATTTAATTACTAACTTTGAGAGGATTTAGATAATTGCGAATCAGAGAAAAAAAGAATTTGAATACTACTAATAATTAAATGACATATGCTTTCATAATTAAATATATTTCATCGGTAACTCTGATTAATAATATAAAAATTAAATGAAAGGAAATATTTTTGAAACAGAAAATAAATAAATTGAAATTTAAGATAATAATTTATATTCTGAAAGAGAAGGAAAGTATCTTAACATAATTAAAAGATTTTAAGAAAAAATTGATTCAAACTTATTCTGCTTCTATTTTTCTCTTCTTTTTTGGTTCTTACTTGCTTCAACTATTGCGCCTTTTTTTTACTTAATAGGATTAATAGTAGCATTAAAATTGATTGTAAAAGTAAATTGGAAAGATATATTAATAATCTTGTTCTTCTTTATATCGACAGTATTGTTAACTATCTTTCTTTACACATTTATTATTTACATATATTATTATTATCATGATTATAATAATTATTATGGAATTAATGCTTTTGGTTTATCAGGATATTTTTATTTTTACTCTGTAACTGTGGGTTTTAGCATATTTTATTATTACTATTAGTATGGCTGTTAAGTTGAAGGTAAATAACTTCTAGATAATCTAGAAGAATCTAGTGATAGACTCTTTTTTGAGCTTATGGATAGAAACAATATTACTGAATTCATTAAAATTGTGGAGGAATAGTCTTTTAAATGTAATATATTTAAATTTATAAACATTTAACAATTTTAAATTAGTGAAAGCTTAAAATATATGGTAGACAAAGAAAGTGACAATATTATTTGTAAAAATTGGAATTCAGGACTCTATCTTCTTAAATCAGAGTTACCAAGAAACGATTAATTATTTGCAATTTCTGACACAAAAAAAAAATTACTTATTTTCATATAAATACTTATATTTTTAACTAATGGCCTCATTATTTTACCAATCTAGGATCATGATTAAAGCTTTTTATAATTTAATAAATACATTTTAATATGTACCATCATGTTTGTTAGTTAAGTTGATATTTTGAATTTAATAGTTATGGCTTTTACCTACGAAGGTTTTTCAAAAGTTGAAATCTTTACTTAACTTTTAGAAACTAACATTCATTCTAGGATATTAAATAAAGATAAAACGGTTCCAACTTTAAATATATTTTGCATTCAATCTATTAAAACTTGGTTTTATACCAGAAAATTAATGTTAAATATCAATTAAAAGTTCTTTAGATTTGCAAGTATACCATAATCATTAGAGATTATATGCTTTTTATCATTATCTATTATTTTAATAATGGATTATTTTGGTTAAAAATGGTAAAAATAAGAGATTATATAAAATGAATAGTTATTTTCCTTATTTTTATATAGCATATATACAAGATTGGCACTATTTGTAGTACCTATTTTTGTTTGCTACTCTTATGTAAATGATTAGCTAATTTAAAATTAAGAATAAATATATTCTATTTACTAAAAACTGATCAACATTCAATCAAATTACAAATAGCTGAGAAAAAATTTTGATATTGAAATTTAAAAATATGAACCTAATATAGTTTAAAATGACCAATCATTCTTTAAATTATAAAAGGATGACACAAGCAATAAAGTTGAAGAATTAACAGGTATTTTTGAAATAAAAAGAAATGCAATTTTATATTAATTAGAAATTAATAATGATGCTGGTTTGATAGAACTTAATGACCAAGAAACAATATAAAATGAATTATAATATTTATCTAATCTTATTAACACCTATTAATTTATTTTAGATGATATGAAATAATAAGAAGACAAGCATTAATTAAAATTTTTAGGTCTGTTTACAATTTCATCTTAAAAAGCACTAGCTCTATTTTTAATTATAGTTACTGCAATCATATCTTCTTGTTTGAACATATGACAAACATGAAATATTAATTTTATATAAATATTTTTTTGTTTTTCTATACTTTTATATTTTGTAGACTCATTGAATTAATTTTTAATATTTCCATAAAACAAAAATCAAAATCCAATCCATTTTTTAAAGTAAGAATAATATTTTAAAAAATCAAAATGAAAAAATTAATTTTTTTCTCTCATAAATAAGTAGCTAAAATTTTAATTTTTCTATTCCAAATTAATGTAATTGACTCAATGTAATTTTAAGGCTATTTTTTATTAATTTTTTAATTAAATTATTTTAAATAGATCTAAAATTATTTTATAATTCATTATAAAAATATAAATTAAAGCTAAAATATATATAAAAGATTTGTTGTCAATTTGATCAAATCCCTTTAAATAGGATAAATGATAAAGGATTAATTTTATGAAAATCTACCTTATATAAATTAATTTTAGTATTTCTTAGATTTTAAAGGATTCAAATTTAGTACAGGATGGTAAATCTGATGAAAATCCAATTTTTTTTATTAAAAACGAAAGATTAAGAATTTGTTTTTTCAGTTTTACTGTTAAATAAAAAATATTAGTAAAAATTATGATTAAAAACAATATGCATTATCTTCTCTAAATCTTTTTCTATCTCTATACAATTCCAAAAGAAGGGAAATTACCTTTACTTCGAACTACTTAATTAAAGACATCAGTTGTTTATGTTTTTGTATTGCTATCTATGCTGATTTGTTGTATTTTGGAAATTATGGTTTTTTTAATTAAAGTTTTAGTAATTAACACTTCTTACGTAAATATTAATCATTTGAATTATCTTGGAATATCTTCATATATTCAAACAAAAAAATCTAGATAAGCTTAAATTATCTAATTATAATTCAATAGACTGCAGATAATGTAAAATTTCTTTTGTTATTATTTTAAAAATAAAATAATATTTCGTTTTTATCTTTATAAATCAGCTCAAAAAATTAATGAAATACTGTCCATTTTTTTTTTTTTGAAGAATAAATATGGGTATAATTATAAAACTACATTTATGTTAATATTTTTGAAGCAAACTACTAAATTATAATTAATTCTTTTATATTTTTTACTTTTGAGTGAAACTATTTCAAAGGAAGCTGATATAATATCAAGCATGTCATTTAAATAAATTAGAAATAATTAAGTAAGCATATGTTATAAAAATATAGGGTGGCTAAAATAAAATGCGAATATATTTTATATTTAGAACGCTAAATTAAATATTGCCAAATAAATATGAGGAATATAGAACAAACAAGAAGAAAAATTTGATTTATGATTATTAAATATATTTTTACATATTTAAAAGTTTACTAAAATTTCTTTAAATATTTCAAAACGAAGGGTCTTTAAAAGTCATAATTTATTAAAAAAAAAAATGCTAAATTTGAGACTCTAATTCCACCTATGACTATGATTCATTTTATTCATCAGTTAAATACTAAGATAATCTACTTTCTAATCCCTATTCACCATATATGCTATTTGATTAAATATTTATTATTAATGTATTTTTTGATTATGTCAGATTAGCACACTTAGATATTTTTTCATATAAGTAAGAAAGATATGATTATAATAAACATAAGAAATTAAAAAGGAGAAATTTTGTATATAATTATAACAACAACTTTTAATAATCTTAAATAATCAAAATAGGATTTACAACTTTTTGAGATGGGTAATATTTTAGTTAATATTTTACATTCTAATATTTTGAATATAATATTAAATTTTATTGAAAATTTTGAATTAAAACCATATTTATAGAGAGATTAATTTTATAGAACATATAATAAATTAAATATTTATTTTCTAAATTTATGTCTAAAACTGGAATTAATTTTTAATTAAAAAAATTTTTTAAGTTCTAATTAGAGAGAAGATTAGAATCAAGAGATAAAGTAGGTGATTTTATATAACCTATATTAAAATATCTTTTTTATTCAAGCAAACATTTAAATAAATTTTTAAAGAAAGTCTCTATTATTTCTTAATCAAATTTAAGTTTCTATTTTAATTAATTAGATCTATTTAAGTCTCTATTTTTAGAATATTTTAGTCATTTTATTTCATTAAAATTATATCAAATATATTTAAGTCTCTATTTATTACTTAATCAAATTTAAGTTTCTTTTTTAATTAATTAGATCTATTTAAGTCTCTATTTTTAATATATTTTAGTCTTTTTGTTTCATTCAAATTTTATCAAATATATTTAAGTCTCTTTTTATTACTTAATCAAAATATCTTGTTTTTAAATATTTATTTTGTTTAAATATATTTCTAAAATATTGCTTATCTATTTTTAAATAATAAATTTTAGTAAATATCCAGTTTTACCTAAAATTTGGAGAAAAAGCAGAAGAAATTTATACAACTTTGTTTTCAAATATCTTGCAAACTTTCTTCTAAAATATAAATTATTAAAAAAATAAATATTCCAACAGCAAAAAATATAGAGTTTGATTAGAATTAATAGTCTAAAATGAATTTTAATACTAACTTTGACCGGATTTTGATAATCACAAATCAGAGAAAAAAAGAATTTGAATGCTACAAGCAATTAAATGATATATGCTATCATAATTAAATATATTTTACCAGTAGATCTGATTAAAAATATTATAATTCATTGAAAGGACATATTTTTGAAACAGAGAATAAATAAAATAATATTTCAGGTGATAGAAGTTAACCTTAAAGAAAAGGATTGTATCAATGGATAATTACAACATTTAAAAAAAATATTAATTCGAACTTATTCTTCTTCTTTTTAAAGCTTCTTTTGGTTTTCTTGATTGCTTCATTTATTTCGCCTTTTGTTTTCTTGATAGCAGTATTTTAATTAGTTGAAAATTGGAAATCTTACAAAATGTTATTATTCCTCTTATTTTAAATAACAGTAGTGTATACTATCTTTCTTTACTCATTTATAATTTACATGAGTTATAGTCATAAAGATTATAACGATTATTATGGAATTAATGCTTTTAGCTTCTCTGGGTATATTTATTCTTACTCTGTAGTTGCGGGATTAAGCATATTTTATTATTACTATCATTTTGGTTCTTAAATTGAAGGTAGAGAACTTCTATAGAATCTAGAAGAAACTAGTGATAAATTATTTTTTGAGCTCATGGATAGAAACGATATCACTTAATTCATGGTGGAAAAATATTTTAAATCTAATATATATTAATTTATAAACATTTAATAATTTGAAATTAGTGAAAGCCTAAAATATATGATAAATAAAGAAAGTGATTTTATTATTTCAAAAAGTTGGAATTCAGGTTTCTATCTTCTTAAATTAGAGTTACCAAGAATCGATTAATTCTTTGTAATTTCTAACAAAAACAAATTTACATTTTTAATTATAGCGCTTATTAATATCATCATTAATTTCATATTAATTACGTTCATATAAGATCATGAATAAAGTCTTTTAAAATTTAATAAAAATATTTTAGTTTATTTTAACATAATTAGTGGTACAATGGCTTATCATAATTTTATATTTATGGCTTTTACCTATGAAGGCTTTTCAAAAGTTGAAACATTTACTTATCTTTTAGAAACTAACATTTATTCTAGCTAATTAAATAAATTTAAAAATGTTCCAACTTTAAATATATTTTGCATTTAATCGATTAAAACTTGGTTTTATGCAAGACAGCTAATGTTAAATATCAATTAAAAGTTCTTTAGATTTGCAAATATACCATAATCATTAGAGGTTATATGCTTTTTATCATTATCTATTATTTTAATAATGGATTATCTTGGTTTAGGATGGTAAAGAGAATAGATTATCAAAAATAAAATATTATTAGGTTTATTTTTAGTAAACATAATAACAAGATTTTTTCTATTCCTTATACCTATTTTTTTCAATTTCTCTTATGTAAATAATTTGCTAATATATAATGAAGAATAAATATATTCAATTTACAAAAAACTGCTCAACATTCAATCAAATTACATATTACTGAGAAAAACTTTTAATAGTGAAATTTCAAAATTCTAACCTAATGTACTTTCAAATTAATAATTAATATTTTTACTATAAAATAATTAAACAAGCAATAAAATTGAAGAATTAAGAGCTATTTTTGAAATTAAAAGAAACGCAATGTTAATTTACTTCCAAAATAATAATGATGCTGGCTTGATAGATCTTAATGACTAAGAAACAATATAAAATGAAATATAATATTTATCTAATCTTATTTCAACCTATAAATTTATTTTTGATGATATGAAATATTAAGAAAACAATCAGTAATTAAAGTTTTTAGGACTATTTACAATTTCATATTCAAAAGCACTAGCTCTATTAGTAATTGCATTTCCTGCAACTTTATCTTTTATTATTTAGAATATTTAGAAATGAGAAACATAAAATATAAATTATATATAAATATTTTGTTGTTTTTCTATACTTTTATATTTTGTAGACTCATAGAATTTATTTTTAACATTTTCATAAAAAAAATAAAAATCCAATCCATTTCTTGAAATTAAGAATAATATTTTCAAAAATTAAAATGAAAAAATACATTTTTTTTACTCTTAAATAAATAGCTAAAATGTTAATATTTCTATTACAAAATAATGTCTTTAAGATTTAACAATCGATATATTAATATGAAATGACTCAATATTTTTTTAATAGATTTAAAATTATTTTATTATTCATTATAAAAATAGAATTTTTACTAAAACCTAAAAAAATATTGATTGTGAATTCTATCAAATCCATTTAAATAGGATAGATGATAAATGATTAATTTTACTAAAATCTACCTAATATAAATTAATTTGAGTATTTCTTTGATTTTAAGGATTCAAATTTAGTTAAATACGATAAATCTAATGAAAGTGTAATTTATTTGTTTATTTAAAACGAAAAATTAAGAATTTATTTATTCAGTTTTACTTGTTTAATAAAAAAATATCAGTAAATATTGTATTTAAAAAATTTCATCATCTTCTCTAAATCCTTTTCTTTCTCTATACAATTTCAAAAAAAGGGAATTTTCTTTTACTTCGAACTATTTAATTTAAGATATCAGTTATTTATGTTTTAGTATTGCTATTAATGCTGATTTGTTGTATTTTGGAAATTATGGTTTTTTTTAATTAAAATCCTAGTAATTAATACTTCTTACCTAAATATTAATCATTTGAATTATCTTGGGATATTTTCATATATTTAAACCAAAAAATCTTAATAAGCTTAAATTAACTAATTGTAATTCAATAGATTATTCATATCTAGTAAAATTTCTTTTGTTAATTTTTTAAAAATAAAATAATATTTTGTTTTTCTCTTTAAAAATCAGTTCAAAAAAATGAGAGAAATATTACCCATAATATTTTTGAAGAATAAATATGGGTATAATTATAAAATTACATTTATATTAATATTTTTGAAGCAAGCTACTTAATGATAATTAATTCTTTTATATTTTTTACTTTTCTTTTGAATGAAACTCTTTTAAAGGAAGATGATATATATCAAGCATGGTATTTAAATAAATTAGAAAATAATTAATTATATGCTATAAATATAATTATTACTAAAAAGAGTTAACTTGATTCAAAATTGCGTAGTTTATGATAAAAATTTAACTCATTGTTTTTTAAAAATCCATCTATTAAATATTAATTTTCTGAATAAAAGTTAATTCCTTAAAGAATATAAAAATTTTTAAATGAAACTTGATAACATAATCTAATTTAAATAAATCAGAAAAAAAAATGAACCATTTCCAAATTTAATAATTATGAATTATGAAAAATTTACTTGATTCTAATTATATTAAAATATTGCTATTTTTTTGCTATTTAAAAAACCAACTAATATTAATCAAATTTGTTTATAAAAGTTACTTTGTATTAGAATTAAATGAAACTTTATATAATATCATGACATTTAAATAAATTAGAAAAAAAAAACAATTATTTACCATATAAATAAATAGTTACTAAGAAGAATTTACTTCATTAAAAATAGTGTAAATTTATAATAATGATTATCTAATTTTTTGCATATAACAGAGTAAGTGGCTGAATCGCATTTCTGTATTGAAATGAATAATTAAACATTACTTTCTAGTATTTTATTATCAAATTTGCTTGTTTTAATGAGTAAATAATGTGTTGGGAAATCTAGTTTGCTTTTTCTTAAGTTAAGATACTTATTTTTTGATTGATTTTTATTAATTTCCTTCCTTTTAAGAAATTTAATATCAACTCATCAAAAACTTCGCTAAAAAAATTAAAGAAAAAAACTTTATTTACTTTCTTATTATTAAAAATTTTGGAATTATAAAAGTAAATTGAATAAAATTTAGGCTAAAACTTCTGTAAATGTTCTATTAACTAATAATATTCATACTAACTCTCATCAAGTGTTTAGCATCTAACTATTAAGATATGGTGCTAAAAAATGTAATTAATGATTCTACAATCAAATTGAGCGCTTGTTTTATTAATTAAAACTTTTTTGCATTATGCTCAAAGCAATCAAGTAGCCAATCTTCTTCCTTATAAGGTATTAACTTATTACTACTTGACCAATAATTTAAATGAATTATTTACATAAAAAAATAACAGTGTATGACTTAAATGGTAACATGATTAATTCCCAAGCTACAAATTGTGTTTATATCGGATTTATTGGAGTATTTTGCTTTTAAATTTTTTATTTTGCAATACTTACATTATTTTTAAAAACTAGGACAACGAGATAGCTCATTTAGACTCATCAAACAATTTTTATAGTAGCTTTCTTATAATTTTTCTTATAGCTTTTAATAATTTTGATTTATTTAATTGCAGCTTATAAGTTAAATGGAAACTATTAGCTGGTAAAATCACAATAATTACCATCTCCTTTTACATTGACTCAAGCGAATTAAGTCATTTTTGATATTGAATACCTCTCCTAAAATAGAGTAATTAAATGAATTCATATCAATTTATTAAATTAGGTTCTAAACAATTAATTAGTTCGCAGTAGGAGTTGGTTAGCCAATAAATAATTAAAATCCTTATTAACTACTAAATGGGTATTATCAGGGTATTTTATTAAATTAAAACGCCTAGTACTTTAGCTTAATTTCATCATTATTTTTTTAATTTACAGTTTACTAGAGTTATCAAATTTACAAGACAATCTCAAAATGTTCTACTCTTAATAAAGGAATATTTGATACTGGAGTATCTTTTATCATTAATTATTTTAATTTCTTACATTACTTAATTAAAAAAAGAGTTAAAATGGGGATAATACTTTTATTTCTTGCAATGATAAGTTTTTGTGTAAATAAAATTATTTTAATTTAATTGTCAATTCAATTTTTATATTTTTTAAAAATATATAAGTGGGCTAGTATGATCCTTTAAATTAGGCCCTATCAATCCCTATTTATTTATCGACATTTACTTAGGCTCTAATTACCTAATACTCCGTAAATCTATTAATTTTATACTTTCTTAAATTAACATGATATTTTATATGAACAGGCTCAAAATAAACAGTTTGTTATTGAAACCATAAATGATAATGAAATTATGCTATAATTATTATAATATAATGATAATCTTGGCTTTATGATACAGCAATAATAGGTAGTATAGACTAGTTCTGTAATGATAGCCCTAATAAATGGAAAAAATGTATTTATTCAAAAGTCAAAAATCATTGGTAATACAATTTAAAAAAGTATAAAATTAATTATTAATTATTAAATTTAAAAGCATATGATTAAGCCTTAACTCTCAACTAGTAATCTTACACTTTTTAATTGAGTGCTTCTTCAGACTCAATATAAAATGGATTTTACCTTCCTGTATTATAAATTTACTTTATTTACTTTTCTAAAATTGTTTTTAAAACTTATTAATAGGATTAGGATAAAATTCTATGTATTACAAAACAGAACTAGGTTTATCGTAATTTATTTATTCATTTATTATAATATCTTTAATATAAAATAAAATTTAAAATAAAAGTTTTAGATTATCTTTAATGCAATACTGGGTCTTATTATTCAACATCTTAAAATAAATGCCTTTCATGTGATTCTTCTTGCAAAACTTGTACTTAATAAGGAAGCTGCAGTAGCTGCGATTTAAGCCAAAACTTGGTATTAAGTTCTTCAACAAACTAATGTGTTTGCTAATAAAATTATTATACTCAAATTTCTAATGGTTAATGCATTGCTTGTCCATCTTATTGTTAAAATTGCTCAATTTCTAACTCCTAAATGATTTGTAATTCATGTCCAAATTATTAAACTCTTAATAGAAATAATGATTAAACATGCTCATGTGCTTCTGGATATTACTAGTAGGCTGGTCAAGCCTTTTGTTCTTAATGTATTAATGGATGTTAACTATGTAATTCTAATTAAACATGTTAATAATGTATGCCAAATTACTGGAAAAATAACTAAGGTACTTGTACAGCTTGCCCATCTTATTGTTAAAATTGTTCGATTTCCAATTCTTAAATGATTTGTGGATCATGTCCAAATTATTTAACTCTAAATAGGAATAATGATTAAACTTGCTCTTGCGCTACAGGGTATTATTAACAAAGTGGTTAAAATTCTTGCTCTAAATGTATCGATGGTTGCCAGTAATGCGATTCTAGTCAAACATGCATATAATGTATGCCAAATTACTGGAAAACTAACTAAGGTACATGCTCAGCTTGTCCATCTTATTGCTAAAATTGTTCTATTTAGAATTCTCAAATGATTTGTGGTTCTTGTCCAAATTATTAAGCTCTTAATAGAAACAACGATTCAGCTTGTTCTTGCGCTTCAGGATATTATTAGCAAACTGGTTAAAATTCATGCTCTTAATGTATTGATGGATGCTAATAATGCACTTCTAATCAAAATTGTTAGCAATGTATGCAAGGTTACTAAGTAAATAACTCAGGATAGTGTATAAGAGTTTGTCCTAATAAATAATACTAAATTTCTTCTACATTATGTGGAAATTGTTTTGATTAAACAAATTGCCTTACCTGTACAGATAATGGATAAGCTAATTGCACGTAATGTGGAAACAATACATATTTATAGTAAGGTATATGCGTAATTTAGTGTGGCAAAGAGTTTTACATTTCTGATAACCAAAATAAGGTTTGTGAAAGCTGCTAAAGCACTTAAATATATTGCAATTAATGTAGCTATAATTAGAACACTTAAAAATTTACTTGTGACTAATGCCAAACTGGATTTCAACTATCAAATTCAAATATATGTGTTCCTATCTGTTAGGATTCATATAATCTGAACCCTAAAACAAATACATGTGAAAAATGTCTTATTTAGAATTGTTTATCTTGTCCTTCATCACTTAATACTTGTTCTAGATGCGCTTAAAATTATTTTTTACTTGGTAAAAATTCTTGTGTATCGCAATGCCCTTTAAATTACAGTGCTAATAATAATAATGAGTGCGTTTAAACGACAAAACAAAACCTGCTGATAAGTCTTGAATCTCCATAAAAAAATTCTATTTAATTATCGTTTAGCTCATAAATCTAATTCATCTTAGAATTATAAAATTAAATATAAATAAATATAAATGATATTTCTTAAAATTAATATACTTACAATTCATCTTTAATAAATAACTAATAAATTTCTATTAGCATATTTCCAATTAACCAAATAGATATAAGTTAAAATGTAACAATTGTTATGGATAACTAGCTTTTAAATAATTTTAACTTTGCATATGATAAAAACCCAATTCTAGTCCACTTATATAAATAATAAGAAAAAATTCCTGTAGATACTCATGTTTCTTAATAATTAAGCGATGCGAGTAAAGCTGCTTCGACCATAACATTCATTTCCATGATACCGCTAACAATTACTGGATCTTTTTGGGTTATTTCTTCTCTCTTAGATATATGTTAACTTATTTATTTGAACTTATTCATTGATACAAAGTAAAATTATTCAAATTTTCAGATTAAAGAAACAAAATATATATTTTTTATTAAATATTCAAAATATTTAATTTACCTAAATCAAAAATTTAATAATTAAAAATTAATTAGAATATCATCAGAACTAAGACAATTCCTGCAATCTTAAAAGAGTTTTGAAGTACCATTCTTCAATTATTTCTCTACATTACCTCACTACAAAAATATACATTATGAATCTGAGGAAATATTTGAAAAATATGAGTACCAAGGATTTCTTCTAAGCAATCTTGGTAAAATATTAGTTTTAAAAAAATTTGTTTACTTATTTAACTAACAAAAAATTAGGTGATTCTCTTTCTTTACTGATAACACTGCTATCTCTTATGCTAATTTTGTATCTCTTAGCAAAGAAATTTAAAGATACTAAGTACATAGGCAAATATCTAGTTATTTTAAAAAATAATCTTGTTACACCTTTTGTAGTTTTAGATTTGCTCTGGAGTGTCTACTAAGATATTGGATTTTCTACTATTTTGCAGTTTTTCACTATGTAATAACCTGAATATGTCGAAGAATATCTGAATTACTTTATATTTGGATTTTCATTTATATTCTGCTTTTTCCCTTTTGCGTTAATTTATCCTCTAAAATATAAAAAATATCCTATTCTAGAATAAGCTATGGGTGAAAATCTCAAATATTGCTTATATAAAATATTTCTTTATTTCAGAAAATACCTGTACGTAATAACAGCTGGAGCGCTATAAATTAGTATAAATCTTTAAATAGGAATACTAATTGGATTTCATTTTTGCACTTTAATAATACTATTCCGTGTAAAGCCTTACAAATAAAATTTTTATAACTATAAAGAAATTTTATAAACTATTTTCTTTTTAGCATCTTCAATATCTTATGCTGTGATGATCTAATAAAGTGCAACTTTGAAAGAAGAAGATTAAGAAGAATATCTAACAATGCTAGGTTGGATTATTATTTCGTGCTTTAGCATAATAATCCTTTCTGATTTTATAAGTTGTATAAAAGAGGTTTATACTATATTAAAACATTTTATTTAAAAAATAAAATAAAATAAAAATATTCCTAAAATCCATCCTAAAATAAGCTCTGTTAAATCTAATTACGAATATAATACCAAAAATGTTTTAAGTAATGAAAACTTTAAATTGTAAGATTCAATTGACACAATAGAGACTATTAGAAAAAAGAGATCAAGAAAAAATAAGAGTAAAAATGGATTTGCAAATGAAGTGTTTAATCAATTATAAAACCATAAGGTTTGCGTTAAAAATGATGTGAGTATTTAGTAAAAAAAGTCAAACTTTAAGAATCTTTAAATAAATTTAAATCAACAGTCTTCAAACATGACAAATATCGAAAAAGAATTATTAAAAATTTAAATAAATAGCAGAATTCAAGATAATAACGACAATAAAGAAGTAGTTAGTATGCAGTATGATAACATGAGTTGTAGCACATTTAGACCTAGCTTTAATTGATATATTATTAATATATTCCAAACTATAAAAATATTATTTATTTTTTCACTTTTATTTTTCAAAATGTAACAAATTTTATAATTTACCATCAATCTGTTAAAAAACAATCAAAAGGTCTAAGATTTACTTTCCTTAACTTTCTAAAAATTGTAAATATATTCTATTTATCCTTTCAAATTAGTTTATCAAAATTATCATTAATATTTATTTGATTATTGTAGTAAATTTTTTATTATTATTCTAATTTTAATATTCAAACAGATCATTTTTGTTTTATTTTTTGGATAAAGAAGTTAGTTTGATCAAGTATTACTAATCAAACCAATATATATTATTTGGATATTTATATTTTAGATTAAATAATAATATTTTTGAATAGTCTGCCAAAATTTTAAATAAATAAATATTCAAAATAAAAATCAAACAATTTAAAACATAGTTTATAGTTAATAATATTTTATCTAAAAAAAAATATATTAAAATTAGATTCTTTTATATAATTAATTATCTCAATTTAAAATTAAATATTTATTATAAAGTTTAAATTCTAGTTAATCACAAAATTCATATTTATTATGTTAAATACCTTTGATTGTGCTAATTAAGTACTTTTCTACCTATTTCAGTATAGATTTTAATTAAATATATTTTTATCTGATTTAATTAGTTGAATAATAATATATACTGAGTTCATTTTTATTTTTAATGAGCTAAAATTTTAAAGGTAAATATTTATTTTAGTTATAAAAAACATAAATTTTCTTCAAAATGAAGAATGAGATATAACACTTAATGAGAAATTAGGGTTTAAATAATTTACAAAAATTGTTTAATTTTTTATTTTGAAGCTGATTTTGCATTTAATTAATAAAAGTATTTACATTTTTTTAATTCAAGAGAGCACAATTTTCTTGATTAGTGAAATTAGATGGTTTTTTGAGTATTCAAATCCTAAAATAATGTAATCTTTTTTTATTTCTGATAAAGAGTATGATTTCTGATTAAAGAGTATAATTTCTTTATTATTTAATAATAATTCATGTAATTTTTTGATTTCTGTTAAAGTAGTAATCTGCTTCCTAATCACTGAATAGCAAGCTAAATTAATAAAACCTGATCTGAAATATGTAATTGATTAAAAATAACAATTATTAAAGAGATATTATTCTTTTTAATTTAGTAATGATTTATATAATTCTCATTTGCTTTAAAAAAGACAACGTAAATATTATTTCAAATGCCATATTTCTATTTTATTCTATTAAATCTAATAGAATTAAATTCTCCTTAGATATTAAGTAGGAATTACATATTATAATACATTTTGAATAAATATTTAAAAAAAGTAGAAATCAAATAAATACATATTTCAATTTAGTTACATTTTAATTATAGCGATTAGCTCAGTGTTAAATCAAGTAAATCATCAAATAAGATTTTTTGAGAATAAAGATTAAAAAACAAAGAATAAAATAATCATTCTCACTTGAAGAAAAATCGAAAAGTTGAATGCTTTTACTAAAAAATTACTTAAATTCTATTATTATTATGATTATATTTTTTGTTTACTAAATATAAAACATAAAATTTCATTCATAAAAATCATTTAAAATGATTTATTATAAATATAAATGGGAATTTTTTGTTAATCTTTTCATAAAGTTAACCTTTTTAGCATAAAATGTTTTTTATTTAGTTTAATCATTTTTTTAAAAAAGTTATTCCTATTCTTAGATAGTAACATATTAAACTAATATAAATTATTCTATTCTTAAGTTTATGCTTATTTTTCAGACTAGGACAACAAAGGTCTTTATTTAATTTGTTTGTTCATCTTATCTTTTACTATATTAATAAATTTTAAGAAATAAATACAAAAAAGTAAATAACTTTTGTAAATTTAAAGAAATAGCAAATACTATCAGACATACCTAATGAAAAATTTCTACCTTATATTGATGATTTGGTTAAATATAATCATTTTAAAGTGTTTTTGTCCTGCAAAAATTTAGTGCTATGACGTCATCGATAGGAGTTGTAAAGAAATAGATGGAGAAAAATATATCGGAAAGGAAAAATAATAAGGATTATGCGTTTATGATTAGTAGATAAATAATGAAATAGACTACTGTTTCAGTAAAAATCTAAATGTTTGTATAACAAAAAATAGAAAAATGTGCGTTGATGTTGATAAAAGCTAAAAGTTTATAGCTATACGAGAATCAAATAGTGAATGCATAAGTTTAAATGAGCAAATATCAGCTCAAGGTATTCCTTAAAGTAAGTAAATATACTTCATTAACAGAAAAAGTAAATATTATTTATTAATTAATCAGGTATTTTACACATAAAATAAGGATATTGCCAAAGCTAAGAAAGTGTAATTATCAGAGGAATTACCGAATAAATTTCTAATAGATATTTCATCTGCAAAGACTAAAAAATAAAAAACTCTATTAGATTGTTAAAAGGTCAACTTTGTGTTATCAACGATAATATATGCTATGACCCATATTAGAATACTTGCAATTTTTTAGATGACTAGACATTAAATATACCTGTAATCAATTATTTATAAACTTAATCATTTTTTATTATCATATAAAATCTAAAAAATTATAGGGTTTAACATTTAATCGTCAATGCGCGATCAGCGGTATCTATTACTAGAGTAAATTGATTTTATTAGAATTTATTTTAATTTTTATTAAAAACAACACAAAAAGGTATAATTAAATGCAATTTAAAATATTGTAAGAGAAAATAAAATCCAAATAATCCTTATTCATTAGAAGGATGTTTCCCTTTTGATATTAATACTTAAACAGTTGGTATTGATTAAAATGGTTACTGTGTGTAGCAGGACTAACCAAATGCTGTTTGGTAACTTCTTAACAAAATTACTTTTTTCTTAATTAAAATATCTTTATTGTTCAAGGTGTATTTCAGGATAATTTTGTCTTGATAGTTAAAATGGGAGTGCCTGCAAATCTCTTGATCCTTAGAAAAAACTTAATAGATATGCTAGAGAAGCGGTAACAGGTTTTTGCCTACCATACTTAGACCCATAAGGTTAAGGCGATCAAATTGAAACTTGCGTTACAGGTACATGTATTTATACTAATATAAATACAAACATGAATTACTGTATTATTATGGGTAATGTAGTCTAAGGAAATTTAATAACTGGAATAGATATTTATCAGCAGTGTATTAAATAAGATTAGATAACTAGTTAATGTAAAGAAAAAAAATTTTTTTTTTACTATTAAGATTTTTTTTAATCAGAAATAGTTTCTTGCTTTGGGTTATCGCTTTGCATACTTTCAATCGGGTAATTAATTAAAAATATAATAAGAAATAATCTTAATAACTATTTTATCTATAAAAAATAAATAACTTTATATTTAAAATATTATCTTAGAGGAGGATTGTAAAAATGCCAAACATTATAAAATAAGGATCCAAACTTTCCTAATTTAGTTTACAGGGCTAAAAATTCTAACTAAAATTGTTAAGATTTAAACATGCGTATTACTTTTTAAAAAAATAAATAAAATATTAATAAATAAATTAATAAAAAATAGCGAATAGTATCGGTTGTATGGATGGTATCTTCTGTATTAATACAAACAATAGCAATACATGTGAACTAATGAGTTCTCCTACTGATTTATAAAAAATAGGCAGAGATTAAAACAATTAGCAATGTATACCTTAAAATAAAGGCCTAGCAAGTAAATGCTAATAGTAATTCTGTATATCTTAAGGAGAATGTGTCCCATTATCTGATTTATATCCTGGCAAAGAAAACAACACCCATTTATGTCTTCCATAATAAAGTTATGGTAAAAATGGAGCCTCTAATTGTTATACTAAAGGGTATTTTTTTTTAAATTTATTTTTTTTATTTACTTGATGATTCTTAATTATTAGAACATCACCCTTTAATTATAATATTAAATTTCACTAAGATTCATTTTTTGAAAACTAAAATCATTAAATTTAATCAGATTTATTACAATTTAATTAAAAAATATATTTCAATTAAAAATATCGTAAAATTAATGGATAATATTATGAAGTTTTAGTTAATTAATTTGTATTGATTATTGAAATAATTTATTTTAAAATTTAAATTTAATTCTCTCTAAAATCATTTTATAAAAATTAGCTAATTTTAGACAATTTCTAAAAAAATTTTTTGGCTTTTTAATAAATTAACAATTCAATTAGAGTCATTTATAATTTTATAAATTTATACAAAATTTTGTTAAAATATAATTTAAAATTTTGTTTTAAAATAGACACTGTCTCTAAAAAAACTCAAAGGGATTATCTTAATGCGTTAAATTAGACTTTCAAAATCCAAATTTGATAGGTAAGATATTTTTACAATGAAAAACTAAGGTAAATGAATCAATTTAAAATTATAAAGGTATTCAAAAAGATACTTAATTATGTATAAAGCAAAATGAACCTATAGCAGTAAATAAATTACTAAATTTATAATTATGATTTAAATAATTTCTGATCATAATTAATTAAATAAGGTTATGTGCGCTTCCCAATATTTCTGCCTTAATCCTAAAACATAAGTTTGTTAAGTTATTGATTTATCTAAAGGAATGTGTCTGGATGAAAATGGTATGTGTGCTTTTAATGGATCATGCTTTAGTTGTCACATTGATTAATGCTTATCATCAGCAGCAGAAAAAAAATGCTAAGATCTTATTCAATCATCCGCTATTTATTGTACTGACTACTAAGGTATTTTTTATATCTTAATTATTATTTAATTAAAAACGAAATAATTTTTTTAAGTTTTATTTTCACAATTTATAAATTCAGATAACCTCTAATTTATAAAATATAATTTATTTTATTTGACTTAAAAAAGGCATTTGTGCTGATTTAAATTCATAAACCTGCTTAATTTGCCCTTAAAATTACTGCGATATTTACAGTAACGGAAAATGTACAACTTCAAGCAGTTTACTTAGCTTAATTGTGGGTAATTCTTGTATAATTTAGCTTAAAAATTAGAATAACAAATGCGTTCTGTAAAGCATGGAACTTCCTGACTCAAATGGGGATATGCTTTGCACAAATAACTAAGGATTTTGCTAAAGTATTTCCTAAAATAACAGCAATTGTCTATTATGCCCTCTATACTACTCCAATCCAGGTAACGATGTATGTTATAGCCTCGAAGAAAAATCTCACTTTTAGACTTATGATTTATATTAGAAGCTCTTTTTTAACATGTAGTTACAATACGTAAAACAAGATTGTTATGATTAGCAATATTGTTTGTAAGATCCATTAAAGAAGTGTCCAAAAGGGTAAATTAAAAAATTGTTAAATTAATCTTATCTCAGTATTTAAAATTAGTTGTTTTTCTTGTACTTCTTCTTCCTAATGTACTCAGTGCATTTAAGGCTACTTTTTATACCAAGCATCTTCTGATAACTATATTTGTATTTAATGTCTATCAGACTTACATTAATACGTTGAAGTATCTTAGTTCTACTCATAAATTCCAACATACTCTTGCTTAGATTGCTCAGCCGAAAGTGAATTATGGTAAACTTATTACATTAAGATAAATACTTTACAACTCTATCTCTACAATAAAATTTTACATAATTTATTATCTAATAAAGATATTTAAATACCAATATATAAATCATGCTACAAAAAAATAAATAATTCTATATATTATAACTAAAATAAAAAATATTCAACTGAAACACTCAAAATTAAAAAAATTAAATTAAATTAAAAATTTATTCCTTTTTACTCTTAAATAGGAATCAACCTTTTAATAATTACAAGACTTGCAAGAATTATATAGTGCATTATGATTAAAACGTGTAAATCCTCCAAGAAGACTTGTAAGCTACAAACTATTTAGTATAACAGATATCTGGATCATTTTAGCTGTTAACTAATCAAATAAATTAATGTAAAATATTATCTTTATTATTAATTTTCATTTTATATATCTTTTTAGGTTAAAATTCATGCTTTTCTTGTATTCAAGTTTAATAAAACTCCTACACTTGTATTAAATGTTAAATAGGATATGTATTAAATGATGGATTATGTGAATAGTGCCCAAATAACTGTGAGCATTGCGAGTATGCAACATTTATTTCTGGTTTTGCATAATTTAAAGATTAAATCAACTTTGATTCTAGCTAGCTACAGTATTTTAATTTTATTTTAATTTGCATTTAATGTAAAAAAAAATATACTGTTTCATACGATCTTTTATCTTGCTATCAATGCGAAGCCAACTGTGATGAATGCTAATACGGTAATAAAAATAAAAAAAATAAAATGAACCTAATTCAACATTTTAATATAATAGAAAATAATGTTGAAGTACTCAACTTTTACAAGTAGAAGCTAAGGATAGTCAATTAAAATGAATTTAATTTAGGTCGATTCATAAAAAAATGCACCAAATGTAAAGAAGGTTTTTCTTTGTTTTATGATGGTAACTCTTTTAATTTATTTACTTTTAAATACATTAAATATTTAAATTAAAAATGATCAAATAAATAGGGTAATCTTGTATAGAAAATATCCAGAATTGTAACTATAATAGCTTATTAGTATCCTATGGATAATAGCAGTTTGACTTATCTGAAAATTTATGGACATATAACTTAGGAAATAATTTTAGTGGGTCATAATAAATATGCAAATAATGCAACACAAATTATTACACCTAAACTGATTAAGCTTCTTGTCTTTTAGGTTGCTCATTAAAATCAAATGATTGCTCAGTTTGCATTTCGGATCCATCATCAAACGTTCTATGTTAATTCTGTAGTTCAGGCTAAGTTTTAGACATCCAGAGGTTTTAATGCTAGTAAGATAAATGTTAAAATAATGTAAAATTCTTTAGATACCATCTATTATAAAATATCATAATTTTAATTAAAGATATTTGGATGTTCAGAGTGTTATTAATATTTTGATCCTTAATCAAAACAAGAAATTTATCAATGCACCTAATGCTAAGATAAATCAAGTATACCTTCAGTAAATGGATGCCTTAATTGTCCTTTAGGTTGTTCTAGATGCTATGAAGGTATAAAAATATTTCTTAAATTTAATTTAAAATTTAAAAAAATAATTTAAATTATTCAATTTGATTTAATCTAATTGTATTTCAAAATATAATATTGCGTGAAAATTTTAGTAGGCTATTATTCCCACATATATTAATACTTACATACATTCATTTTTTGGGTAAAACAATTTTATCATAAATTGAATAAAATCTAAATACCTTATTAACTATAGGGGTTTGAGATCAATCACTATTTTAAAAATATTTATTTTTTAAAAAAAAAATGTTTAAGAAATTACCCTAAACTTAAATATTTTAATTGATTATTCTTTTTTTATGAAAAAATTTTCCTACTTTTGGAAAATTAGACTCATTTTATTTTATGAAAATTTTTGTCTATAAAATGGTTTAATTGCATTTTGTTAATAACTCAATTCATTAGTTATAAATATAATTTTTATTATTAGAGTTTTTAATGAAATTTTTTTAAAATAGGAACTAGATCATTTAATTTTACTTCATAGCTTGTCTATAAAAGAACTCTCTTCAACATTTAAGATAGATTAAATTATAATAGTACATAAAATAACTACTAATTATACTGTACTGAGTGCTAAGATGGATATTTTTTTGATTAATAATTAAAACGATGCAATAAAATATAATGTGGATAATATTGCTAATAATGTGCTTTAATAAATAATAAACCCTAATGTGTTAAATGCAATTACGATTTACTATAAAAATTTATCAATCAATTCTTTATTGGTATGCTTTATTACAAAAAAAGCTATATTCCTGATTTTTAAAGTATGGTATCATTCACTTAAGATGGTGATGACTGCTAGGTGTGTCCCTTAATGTATATTTTTTTCATAAAAAAATATTTACTTTAAATAATTATTTTAAAAAATAGGTGTGAAACTTGTATTTAAAATAAAGATTTAAGTCAAAACCCTCTTTTTATATATGAAGCTGAATGCTTTTCTTGCAGAAATAAATTGTCTTCTAGCTATGTTCTTAAGAATTATCAAATTACTTATGATAAAGAAAGAAGAAAGTGTTATTTATGCCAAAAGGAAGACTAAGGCTGCTTTTATAAAAAGCAGTAGAGTATATATATCTAGTGTTTAGATATAAATAGCAGATTAGGAGATGGAACTCTATAGAATCCTATTAATTACAATAGATTGAATGAAGCAAATATTGACTAACTTATTTTAAATGAGATAAATTTTGATGAAGCTATTATTTTCTATAATGAGTTGCAAGTAAAGTAATTAGATATTTAACTGATTTTCCTTGGTGATTTATGCATCGAGTAAAAAGTTTAAAAATTTTCATCAAGTTTGAAAAACCTAATTAGGTCTCTCTAACTGGCTACAATTCACATAAGCTCTATTTCTTCTTCTGAAGGATAAAACTTGGTATTCTAATAACTAGACGCTTTCTAAATATCAGGATTTAATTAAGTTGAAATATAAAATATAACTTTTCAGCCAAAATATTTAAATAATTAATTTGGGTTAATTGTAAATGACAGTAATTTGACAAGCTTTTAACTAACAGGATGCAACTTTGATTAGATTTATATTAGCTCTTAATAGATATTTTATCTGTCAATTTCAACTTTGCAAAAAGCTAGTGTGCTGCTACAAAAAATAGAATTCTCAAACATTTAAATTAATAATAAAAATCAGCTTCTCCAAATTCAAAGCGTATTTTAAGATTCTCAAATTAATCTAGCCATGAAGTAAATCAAATTCAATAGTGTAATTAGCTAATATTTAAACTAATAAAATATATTTATTATTTTCTAATCTACTAATTATTCTGATAAAACCAATTCTCACTATCCAAGAAAAAACAAAATAGCTTTTTTACTTAAACAAGAATCTAATATTTTTTTAAGTTTTTGACCAATCCTTAAAAGTTAAATTGATTCTTGGATATAAAGTATTGATATTTTAATCTTAGTTAAAAAAGTTACTTGAATAAAATATTTATAATTTCAAGCTTACCATAAATTCTTTTAATCTTATTTTTCTGATAGTTTAAAATTCTTTTTTTAAATATCATTTACTTTGATTTGGTTTTAATAAAATAATTTTTCATGACTTCAAAGTTTAATTTTTCTATGAATAAAATCTGATTAAATTTATTTAAATATATTTTTCTAATAAAAAAGGTTTAGTTTGATGGAGCCTCCTTAGTTTCTTTAAATTAGCACAATATCACACTTTTAGTGGAAGGTTTTACATTTTAAAAATCGACTTTAACATAAAAAACTATCATGTTTGATATAATACCAAATTATATAAATACTTAGATAATCAATGTTTAAATTAATTAATTTACTTTTGAAAATAGCTAATTCTTATTTTAAACTTAGATTCTCAATTCTAACTTTCTAGAAACTTTATAAATAAATAGCTTCTTCATAATATAAAGTACTTTATCATAATCACAATCTTAGACTTGTCCTTTGATTATATCGAATGTCTTTGATATAAATATATTTTAGATTATTTAAAGTAGTATCATCAACTATATTATCCTTTAGCAGCAAGATAGCTAAAAAAGTTCTTCAGTAAATTAATCTTCAAGTTTTAATACATTTAAACTTTTAAATAATTAAATAAACTCTCAAGACTCATTATTATTTAATTACAACTCTTACTAAATAAATAACTAATAATTTATTTCGTTAAGTGACGTAAATTTGATAGGAAATATATTTACATCAAATACTATTCAAGCTATCATTAACATCGAAAATGTAAACACTATTTAAGTGTCAAAAGTTTCTATGGCCGACAATATTTAATTTGTATTTATAAAAGCAAAAAATAGTGAAAATATATTAATTTCTAACATTCAATAAACCTAAACAAAAAACTAATAAGACACTCCTTAAATATGCAATCTTTAAGAAATTAATAATTACATAAATATTTTTGACATAAAACTATCAAATATTAACTTTTAAAGCAATTTAATAGTAATATAAAGTGAAACAATTAAGTAGGAAGACTACAAACCTATGCTTGGAAACAAATACCCATAAGGGATATTTTTAAGCAGTATTGTAGGTGAAAGTGTTAATCTCATTTATAACTCAAATATGTAAAACTCTTCACCTGTATCTATAACATCTAAATAAGATATTATAGTTGACATTTAAAATGTTAATCTTTCAAATAGCAAATACTTCTCAGAATTAAATAAAGTATTTATTTTTTTAATTTTATTTTGTTTTACTAATAAATATTAATTTATTTTTTAAGATATCACTAGGACATGTCTCATTTGGCTTTTACTTTAAAGCCCCTACTGCAAGTGTTTCAATTTAAAATTCAAAGTTCCTTTATTTAGACACTAATAGTCCTTTTAACTGGGTTTCAGGTGCTGTAAAATAAATTAGCTTCTTGTCTTGCCAGTTTTAAAATTTTGATTTGTACAGCTAATAAAGTTACTTAAATAAAAAGAGTTAAAAAAATGGAGGATTTATTTAAATAATTAGTGAAGTTTTAAATGTTGAATCATCTTATTTTATAGGAGGACTTGCAATAAATGGAGGAGCTATTTACTGGATATCTGAGAATAGAGGAAATTTCTATATGTTTAACAGCACATTCAGTAACAATATGGCTTTCAATATAAATGACTTTGAAGCATAGGGAGGAGCACTTTTTATAGATGGGCAGTCATCATGGTCTTTAGATGTTTTTATTAACCAAACTTTATTTTCATCTAATTTTGCTGTTTTTAAAGGAGGAGCTCTAGAAATTAAAAGCCCAGCTTCTCCGAGAATTGTTCTAATTATAGAATAAAGTTAATTTATTGATAATTTTTCCCTCTAAGGTGGCAATTTAAATGTTGAAAGCTAACAAGTTACTAAAGCTGCAGTGATATATAAAAATATAATATCAAAGAATAAAATAGAAACTTTAACTAAATAATATGAAATAGCTTCCTCTTATGTAGATAATTTCTCTTAAAAAATAGAAAGAACCAATAATTATTTATTTTCTATTCAGGAAGTATATGAAGTTGCAGTAGAAAATTCTTAATTCTAGATATTCGTTGAAAATATATCTTAAATAGATTTAAACAAAATAAATAATTAAATTTTTTAAAAAATTCTTTTTGTATAAAATGCTTATAGATACCAAGAAATAAACAATATTTACTAAAAAAATACTTTTCTAAATAATCTAATAAATATAACTCAAGTTTAAATCATCAACATATTTAATGGAACAATATCCAACAATAGAAATATTATTAATAATTTAGACCCTTCAACCAATCAGATATAGAATCTCATTTATTTAGGTGGCTAAATCTGCAAAATTTATTAATTAAATTCTAACAATAATATTTGTAAATCTTGCTAAAAAGGAATAATTTAAATATTTGCATAACAATTGCTTATTGAAAATTCCTCTTTTTAAAGTAATGTAGCATAATATGGCTCAAGTCTCTTTCTTTCTTCTATTTAAATTAATTCATATAAAAATCAATAAATAAGTTTTCTTATCTAAAATTCTAATTTTGCATACAACCAGGCTTTGATTAACGGTGGAGCTATATTCATACAGAATTCTTCATTGTCTATAAACTAAACTATATTTTATAAAAATACTGCTTCGGTGTCTGGAGGAGCTATATATTTGGAAAATAGTCAAAAATACATTTTAATAAATCAAATAGAGTTGAAGAAAAATGTTTTTGGTGAGAACCAATCTTAATATGGAGGGGCAATAGCTTCATAAACATGCTAAAGTGTTAACAAGTATTCTAACAATACTTTTATTTTAAATAAAGCACTTTATTATGGATAAAATATTAAAAATTTTCCAACACACCTGAACCTTTACATATATAAAAATATTTAAAAACTGAGTTAAAATGATTACACAATTAAAAATCACTTAGGAGGCAGTTTTAAAGTAAATTTTTTAATGAAATTTATTTTATTTTGAATCAATCTCATAAATTTTTTAAAACAATAATAATAAATAGGAAAGCATTGCTTTTAAGCTTTCAAATGATGAAAATGAAGAACTTTCATCTCTATCCAAAAATGAAATTTTAAATGTTAAAATAATTAGAGGTTAAGGAATTTTAACTGATAACAAAATTAAGTATTAAAATGGAGTATTTAATTTGACATCATCCATTGAGCTTTATTCTGTCTTTAGCGAGTTAATTATTTTGGAAATAACTTCTGATTTAATCTAAACAACTGAATTTAATTCTTAAGATTAAGTTGTGGGATATAATTTATCTTATTCCTTTTTGATATATGTTCAAATGGCTCAAAGCTGTCCTACAGGTTCAACTCCTAGTTAAATCCAAAAAAATTATTTTAAATGCAATAAATGTATTGACTCGTATAATTTCGATGGATCGAATTTTTGTTATCCATGCCCTAATTCAGAAGTTTCATGTTATGGTAACTAGATACTTCTGACTTCTTAATATTGGAGAACTAATTAAAATTCTTCAGTTTTGTATAGATGTGAATATTGTGTTGGGGATTACAAGTTATATTCTAATTCTGATTAGCTTTAAAAATCTAATGTCTAATTAAGTGATTAAAATTATTATTGCAAAGAAGGTATATTATCAGTAAAAAGTATTTTAATAATTAATTTTTATTTTGAACAATAAAGGACATATTGGTGCTCTTTGTGAAGATTGTGACAGGATAGGATTATATTGGGGAGAACCTTATTATATGAATATAAACAAAAATTGTTAAAAGTAAAAATCTTTAATTAAAATTCAAAATAATTTAAAACATCTTTATAACATTTAGGTGTAGATAAGCATCTGTTATTGAAATACTTTATCCATTAATTTCAATAACTCTAGGGTTTTTAATTATAGTATTCCTGACTTAAAAAGCTTTAAAATAAATTTAGATTAGACTATTAAATAAAATAATATTTCTACTCTTTCAATAACCGTTATATCATAATGAATACCTATAAGTAACCTTAGTGAAATATTTTCTATTTTAGTCTTTTATAATAGGAATAATAATGAGCTAAAATAGTTAATTCATCAACCCTATAAAATAAATACTTATAGATATAAGCAATATTTCAATTTCCTAATATAGAATAATAGAATGCTTATTACATAAAATATCTTTAAGTGAGTCAAGTATTATCTTTATCAGTATAAATATCATGTTAACTACTTGGATTTTAGTAGTGCTTAGCTATGTTTTGTATTGCCTTTATCTAAAGAATTACAAAAAATATAGATATTGGAAACATTAGATAATTGTATTTTGTTTAATTATTATCTACTCCTCTCAGAATGCCATCTTATAAAAAATATTCAAATCAGTAAATATTTATTCATCTATTGTTTTATTTAAATTTTTATTTAAAAAAATTCACATAAGATTTCAGATTAAATTTATCTATTAACAAGTTATTAATTTAAGTTTTGTATTTTTGATTCAATTTTATCTTTAATTTTTGCTAATTTGAATAAAACTATATTTTTAAAACAGGTCAGATGCTAAAATTTTGATAATATGAATTATGTGACTGATTTTTTATCAGTTTATTGCAACTAAGAACAATAGAACATTCCATAACTAGTGTTAATAGTATCTCTTAATTTAGTTTTAGTATTACCATCGTCTATTTTAATTTTAATGCTTCATCAAAGAAGGTTTTTCATTAAGCGTTATTTCAATTAAATCACTTTTGGGTTTTTCATATCTGAATACAGAACCAAATATTATTTTTGGGATTTGCTTAAGCTCTTGTATAAGAATGCCTTTGGTGTAATATTTTACTATTCTTACACTATTACATCAATTCAAATTATTGCATCCATCTTAACTTCATTTATTTACTGCTTCTTGGTTTACTTCTGTAAAATTTTAATTTATTTAAATTAATTCTACTAAAACAAAATCATTCAATGCAATTGCAAATATTAGTTGATTGGTTAAAGTTTTATTTTTAAAAATAATTTACAATATATTTTTTATATATTTAAAAAGACTAACCTTATAAATATAATAAATTGAATGTTCTAGACTTTAAAGTTCAGTGTATGACGATAGTTTGTTTGAGTTTAAACTTTTTATAAAAGTAATACGAGTAGACTTATATAGACTCTGTTTTAACTACTTTTATTTCTATTCTAATTTTAAATATGCTTTACCTAATATTTATTTAATTCAATTACAACTTGAAAAAAAATTACATAAAATTCTTAATATTTTTGTAAAACAGATCTAATATTTTGTCTTAAATTGTGAGAAAGTTAGGTTTGAATAAAATTTTAAACACACATTTCAGGACTTAAAAAAATTGGAAAAAACTCAAAAGCTTCTTCGAAGTAGCTTAGCAAAACAAAATTTACTTATAATAAAGCTAGGAAACAGAAAAAAATTTAAAAATGATAAATTAGCTTTATATAAGCAGGCTTTAATCAACTAGTAAAGTTCTTAAAAAAATAGCAAAAAGATATTCTAAAATGAATATCAATAAAAGTTACCTATGATTGATTTTTTTAAATATTCTATGTTCTATTATTGCTTCAAAACACATAAAATATATTTATGAATATGTATATATGTGTGTATGTTTTTTTTTTGCTAATCTGCTTATTTAGTTTAAGCAACCTGTAAGTTGTAAAAAAATTTGTATTTCTTTAAAATGTCCAAATATTTTTTTAAAAAGTTTTTAATTCCTAAGTAAATTGAAAAGATAATAAATTATCACCAAATTTTAATTAATTTAAAATTATTTCTTCAAAATAAAATAAATTAAAATTTGTTATTTTTAATTTTAGACAGTTTAAAAAAACATAAAATAAACCATTCATATATTTTATTTTAAATGAGAAAAAAAGCCATTTTCCTTTTAAATAAGCTAATCAATATGGCCTTCCTCTACTATATTTCCAGAATCCATAACAAAGACTCTATCAAAATTTTTGATATTTTCTAAACGATGGGCAATTACAATCAAAGTTTTATTTTTACAGAAATCAAACAGGTGTTTGTGTAGAAGTTTATCAGCATGAGGATCCATATTAGAAGTGGCTTCATCTAGACAAACAATATCAGCTTTTTGGAGTAAAATTCTGAAAAAATTAATTATCTATTTTTCACCATTTGATAAGTTCTATCCAGATTTTGAAATTTAAAAATCTAAATTTACTTTATTAATTTCGTCATTATTATCATTTAAACTATTTTGTTATTAATCTAAATTAGCATTCTGATTTTATCCTTTTATGGTTAATTAAGATTAACTTAAAATTTTTGAAATATCTTCTTTTTGAATTTAATTCAGAGGATCTAAATTATTTAATAAAGTCCCTTCATAAACAAAACCAAATTAAGGAATAATAGATAATTTTGATCTTAGCTCATTGATCGACAATAGCTTAGTATTTTTATTTTCTATATAAATATTTCCTTTATCAATTTAGTATAAGTTAAACAAAGCATTCAACACTGAAGTTTTTCCACTTCCAGTTCTTCCATAGAAAGCTACTTTTTCTCCTTTTTTGATCTTAAACGACAAACCTTTCAAAGCAAAAGATGCAGGCTATTCTACTTTAACTTCATTTTTTTGCAATTTATAGTCTTATTTATCATAACTAAGAAAGACATCTTCAAAAATTACATGATAATTATTGTTGATGTTGTCTGAATAATAGGATGGTATATCATTTAAGATTATATTTTATATTTATTTTAAGCTTTTTATGCTATTTTAAGTTAGAGGTTAAGAATCTTATTGACAAATTTTAATGTCAGGTTATTCTTAATAATTATCAAAGTACTATCTTAATCTTTCTACACTAACCAAAGTTTATTCCAAGGTGAAAAAAGAAAAAAATAACTCACAAAAAACAGTTGATGTTGTCATGGCATAAGTTATACACATTGACACAGCAGGATAATAAGATGTCAATTACATGAAAATGAAAAATATAGATGTTAAAACTATAAAGCCCAATATCAAATTGCTGATAACAAGTAATCTAATCATAATCCAAGCTTAAAGTCCTGATGAAATTAAAAAAGATTTCGAATAGTTGTAAAGACAATCTAAGTAATTTTGTATCATTTGCTTTTATTAGCTAAATGCTCTTATTAATACCAACCCTTAGCATGACTCTTGTATTTGATTTAATAATTTACCTTCATTCACTGTTAAAAGCCTTTTTATTTCTCTATTAGCAACCTTAAATTTTTTCTAAATTTTACTAGACATGTAAAATCCTAAGAAAAATAGCAATATTATCCATGGAAGTTGTAAGCATATTCCTACGGCATACCTTTAATATTTTAAAAAATATTTAATTAATAAATCTAAAATTAAACTCAAAATAATATTTCTCCTTCTAACTATCTTAAAAATAAATAAAACATTTAATAACTTGTTTTTGATTGGATGTTACTTTTATTGTATGATTCAATAAATAAATAAATTTACCATAAGGATGTTGATAGCTGAGTGATTATAATAGAAAGTATAAAAGGTAAAACTTAATCAACTTCAATCAAGTCATCTGAAACTCTGTTAATAATTCTTCCAGATGGATTTTCATCAAAGAATTTCATTTTACTTCTCATTATTGATTGATTTAAATTTTCGAAAAGCTCACAACTACTTTTTTAGGTAGAAATTACAAAAAATAACATTTTGAAAACCTAAAATGATAGATTGAGTAGAATCAAAAAGGTAAATGTATTTCTAAAACCGTGAAAGTAGTCATTTAAGAACCCTAATTATCTCTCAGTATCATCTTGAGATTGATCTTTTAACCAAAAGTCAATTAATATATAGCTTGCCTGAGCTGCTATTTCTAGTAACACAAATACTAAAAATAAAATTAATCTTAAGGATTTAATGTAAGTTAAGTATGTTGCCCATTTTATATTTCCTTTCTCTCTTTACTCTTCGGTATCATCTCTCTCATATTCTTGTTTTTCCTCTTTATACTTTAAAATTTATTTTTTTAAATTAGAAATAAATAATAAAAAATTAATAAATTAATTGTTTTAAAAAGATAATTACTTGTAAATTTTTTTAACTTTCAACTTAATTTAATTATTCTTTATCTATTTCGGAAAAGAGTGTGTTTTGAGTTAATGATGCTTCGGATTTTTATAAATAGCTAGCTATTATATCCTCATTCATACTTAATATTCCGTTTTAGATATAGATTATATTTTGATATTTATCAAACTTTTATATGATTTTGTAATGAGAGGTCACAAAGAGGACAGT
This sequence comes from Tetrahymena malaccensis 436, assembly GCA_000231845.2. Taxonomy (NCBI): domain Eukaryota; phylum Ciliophora; class Oligohymenophorea; order Hymenostomatida; family Tetrahymenidae; genus Tetrahymena; species Tetrahymena malaccensis. The sequence goes on along the minus strand of JH720021.1, from coordinate 291,498 downwards.
ACATTTTAATTTATTTATTAAAATTTGTAAAATAGCTTTTTCATATATTTGATTAGCTACGTGAATATCAAGACTGCTAAATATATCATCAAATAAATAGATACTACTTTTTGAATAAATGGCTCTGCATATAGCAACTCTTTGTTTTTGTCCACCACTTAAATTACTTCCATCAGGACCTACAACCTTTTAATCTCTATTTTTGAATTAACTTAAATCTTGTTCTAACTAACAGACACTTAAGCATATATTGTACCAATCTTCTTCATACTCTTTTCCAAACAAAATATTTTCTCTAATCGTTTTATTTTATAGCCAATGATTTTAAGAGACATAAGCTATTTTCCCATTCAGAGTTACCTTACTTTAATTATAAGTTTATAATTATGATTCAAAACAGCATGAAGATTCTTAGAAGTTGTTTGGTAAATTTTGTTCATTCATTTCTCCTAAAATAGCTAAAAGTAAACTGCTTTTACCTGATCCTATTAAATATAAACAAAAATTTACATATGATAAAAAACAAAAATTTACATTTGATATATTTTTATATCATTTAAATAAGTTTTTTAAATATTTATTATTTATTTTCTTCTTCTTTTTTTGTTGAATACTTTGTAAATTATTTAAGAATTCAAAACAAATTCCTTAAAATAAATCACCAAATTAATTTTAAGTTGATTTTGAAATCATTTTTAAAAATTAATCTTTTTTTTTTTTTAAATTCTAAATAACGTTTTTACCTATTTCTCCTATAACAAAGTTTAAAGTCCCCTTTTTGATTTTCAATGAAGATATGCAAATCTGGAAATTATTTGTGTCTTAGCCAAGCACATTCATTTAGCCATTTTCATATTCATGGCTTTATATTAATCTAGATTTAAGCTCTTCATTTTAATTTTAAACCAAGTTTTCGATGTCACTTTTATTTTATTAATCATTTGCATCATTGTTATTATTTTAATGAGTGCTTGAACTATTTTTAAAAGACCAGTCAAATTTTTTGTTTAAAATTTATATTGCAAGCTCATTCTCTTCTTAAATTTGAGGATCTAAATTATTTTAAACATATTAAAAATGAATAAAATTTTTTAAATTAACCTACTTCTATCCACTAGACAGACCTCAGAATTAATAAATTATCTTACTCGCTTAAATGAAATAAATGATTAAATAATACTACTAATCGCCCATGGTAGACTTGATAAAGGCTGTGTTAAATAACCAAAAAGAGCTATTATAGTGAATACATTAGTCTATTAAATAGAATTATCGTCTTCAACGTATTTAATTAAAAATGTATAGAGAAGAATATAAGAAACGCTTGACCAAAAAGTAGTACTTAATGCAAACATAATTCTAACATATAACAGAGACTTTTACTCCTTTTTTCTCAAAAAACTTATTTTATCCTCAAAAATACGTTACCAACCAAAATATTTGATATTCTTTATTCCAGAAATAACATCTTTGGTTAGGGCTACTCTTTCATCTTTTCTTACAAGTGTAACTTAAAATAGAACCTTTTATTAAATTAAATTACAAAATTAGATTAGACAAAAGTGTTTATTTTTTTGTTTAAATCAAAGAGATACGCTCAAACATATAGTGAGAATCATGTTTAAAAATAAAGCACCAATCATCACATATACCCCTGTGTAAATCGATGATCCAATTTTTAGATAAGTTAAATATAGAGCAATACCAAGAATTAAAATGTTATTAATTGTATCTATAATACCTTGATACATTTCTAAAACAAGCTCTTAATCTACAGTCATCAAATTTAATATTTCTGGATTTTGAGTGGCTTTTTATTTATCTTTACTTTCTGTCTACTCATTTTTATTATTTTTATCATTACATTTTATTTCAGATTACAATGATCTCCTAAAAATAAGATATTAAAGAGTTGCTTTCATTTAAGATCTCCAAACAGCTTAATTCCAACTATACCTTGAAAATAAAAGGCTTCTTATAAAAAAACAAACTACTAAACTGAGAAGCTCTATAAGAAGAATAAACTATTTGCTTGTTTCAAAGTTTTTTAAGTTATCAGTTATTTAATCTAAAATAAATATCCCCAAAAATCCAATAATATTTTATAGAGACTAATAAGCAAATCCTATAAAAAAGCTCTTTTTTGTCAAAGAAAAGCACAACTTACTTAAATTAACTTTTTGTTTATTACCCTATTGTGTTTATTCGTTTAGAAGAAGCTATTAACTTATTAATTTTTCTATCAAAAGTATTTAATTTTCTGGGGATATATTTTGATTTACGTATTGTTTTACTTGGTCATTATTTATTTCAAAGTCTATTCCTGATTTTATAAATAAATTAATAAACGAAGTTAATTCAGAAAAAAACATGTCTTTCTTTATATTTTTATATTTTTATTTGTTTATTTATTTATTGTTTTATAATTAATATCATCTAATTGTTGTTTATATTTCTACTTGATTGTATAATTATTCAATACAATTTTTAAGTTTAATTTTTTTGTAATTAAATATTCTTCTGATAAATTATGATTATTTGTCAATAAGATATTTGAAGGCTTTATTTATTGATTAACGAAGCAAAACAATCGCTTTAATAACTTAGACAATCTAAATCAAAATTTATTAGGAAATTTTGCTTAATTACAATTTTTTGTAAGAATTTAATCACTAAGCAATAGTCAATGATTTTATTTGAATAATTCATTCAATTTACTTTAAGCAAAAAAATTTCATATTTAAACATCGTTTCATGTTACCTAAAAACATTTTTTGAGTTTACTTTGTCTGTAACATGTAAGAAATATAGTGAAAAAAGAACTATGATTTGCTTGGGAATTATTTTACAACTACTTTTTAAATTTACCAATTCTTTTAATTAGATTAGTGCTGGCATTTGCTACTATAATAGTTAAGTTTATTCAAAGTATAAGTCTCATAGTTTTATTTTGAGATAATGAATAAATATTTCCGTTTATTGAATGGATTAATATTAAATAATAATAAAAAATTAAAAAAGCAAATTAAATTTAAAACATTCAATTTTTTAAAATTAAAATATAGAAATTTTAAATAATTTAAAATAATTTTTTTCTTATAGTTTTAGTTATTAATTAGCAACTAAAAAGATTGAATTTTTTTTTAATCGAATTTCTGTATGATAATTAAGATTATTTGTTTATATCTATTTAGAAAAATAAATTTTTTTTTCATTTACTCTTTAATTAAGAAGATCAAAATACATGATAAGCTCTAATAAGATAAGATATTTATTAAACTTTGTTTATTAATTTATTTTTTAAGCACTAATAAGATCTATGTATAACTGATATTTAGAAATTCAACCATACATAGATATGCTTTTGATAAGAATAATTATAAATACTAATATATTTTAATCTAAATTAGAGAATAGAATAGAGGATATTTTATTTTAGGTGGTATAATATAAATTTAATATTTTTAAGTTATAATTTCACAATTTACAGAATTATGATTTAAATTGTGTGTTTGTTTATTTATTATGAAATATTTCTGAAATAATTAAATTTTCTTAAATAAAATAGACTTATAATAACATATGTATTAAATATATAGTTAATATTTTTCATTTATCATTAGCTTCTAGCTTTAAAAACTTAGAAAAAGTGACCTGCTTACAAAATTTTAATATAATAAACTAAATAAGATAAGCTTTTTAAGATAATTAAAACAGAAAAAAGTAGAAATTAGAACAAAATACAAAATAAATGAATTTACTTTAATTTGATTTCTTTTCATCCTCATTTATGTTTTTTGTGGGTAATTCTTCAACAAAAAAAGGAACTTTGATTGGAGCCCTCTTATCAGTAATTATTCTTATTATAACTTTATCCTATTTTATCTACCTAAGTTGGTAGTATGGAACTAATTAAATTAACCCGAAATATAGATCTTAGAGTTTTATTACTGATGGTCAAATTGATAGTGCTCTCCATTCTGATCTAATAGCTTTTAGATATGAGTATGATACAAACAAAAATTTAAATGATCTGCAAACATAAAAAAACATAACCTATCTCTCTATTCAAGCCATTTTCACATATTAAAACTCAACATATTATAATACGACTAAACTAAATGTGATTGAATGCTAAAATCCTTCACTCAAAGGATTTAGCTGTTTAGATTTCTCAACCTTGCAAAATAAATATCTCAGTTTAAAAACCTAAAATGATATTTTATCAACAGTTATACTGCTCATATACGGTTGTAAGCAAGTAAATGAAATAAAAGATAACATTCCTGATAATTGTGCTAGTTAAGATGAGATTAATTTTCTTCTTAATGGAGATAGATCTGGTTTACGTTTTAAACTTTATACCTCGCAGTTCAATATAACTTCTCTTCAAAGCTAAGTAAACTACAGAAACGCATATATTTTTTCGTCTTCAGATTAGTAAGTAGTAAGCACTGTTAAGACTTAAATGCAATAAACGACAGTTAACTAAGGCTTTATTTTTCAAAAAGAAACATAATACTCTGCTCCAATCTCATATGATTAGTAGAATTAATAATTTAATTATAGTGAAAACTTCCCTTACTTAGAGGTGATATTGCAGCTTGATGAAATTGTATAATAAATATAGATTTCATTCCCTACTTTCCCTGAAATACTAGCATTAGTAAGTAGTACATTTGCTCTTACTATGACTTTGGGAGTATTTGCAAAATATATTTCTAGAAAGCTCATTGAATAAAAATTTCTACTACTTTTTTTACAAAACATGTTTTAAGAAACTTACGAATAATTATTGTTTGAAAATAAGTTTTTTGAAAAAAAGTTAGACATGAATTTAGAAGCAAAATAAACTAAATTAGAAGCTTTATATGATGTTGAAAATAGCGAAATTGACTAAAGTATAAACGTACCTTCATTTAAAGCTAAATCAAGATAATCTGTTGATTATAATTAGATCACATTTTGCACAGCTAAAGACGAATTAGATGAAAGTAGAAGGTTAAACGAATCAAAATAATATAAATTTTAACTAAAAATTGCATCTCCTATTTCAAAAGTAGTTGCTAATAGTAAGAGTTGTAATAACTAAGTCAATAATATTAAAAAATCTAACTTGAATTTTAAAAATAACAAGTTTTATCAAACAAATTAAAACCTTTTAAGCACAGATAATACCAAAATATATGTTTAATCTCCAAGTAATTAAAAATATTAAACTGATTGCATTCCAGAATCTAATTATAAGTAAATTTAGTAGTATTATGAATAAAAGCTGAAAGTAATTTCAAATTAAAATATTTTAAAGAGTGTCTAAAAAACCATTTTTATGATTAAGTAATTCATCTATAAAATAGTTTTAAATATTAAATAAAATCTTTTAATTAAATATAAATTAGGCTCCCTAAAATTTCTGACATAATTGGGCTTTTCAAAAAGTGTAAAATAAAAAACTCTTAAAAGTTTTTAAACAAATAATTAATTGAAGACCAGGTCAAGAAAGATTTAGACATTTACTAATTGTACAAAGATGTTATTTTTTTGAAGAAAGCTATTCTTCTTATGCTAAGTAAAGAATAATTAGCAACTATATAGTTAGTTGGCTGTTCTCCATAGTATTTAGAAATAGAAAAGAGTTAATAAGCAATAAGCTACGAAAAAAGTATTAATTTTATTTATTTAAGCCACTGACATTATTATCCAATTTTTAAAATTTTATAGATTGTAAAAATTTTTATGAAAGCCAGCTTGCTATTTTATCATCACCCGACTTACAGAGTTAGTATTTGGATAAATTTTTATCAAAATGTTTGAAAAATGAATAAATAGAAGAATTAGACTAGAGAATTGTATCATCAATTAATAGAATAAATAAAAAGTGATAATATTTTTATATGAGTGTAAACAAATGTTTTACAATCTTCATGTTACAAATTATAAGTTAACAAATACAGCTTCATTTCTAAAAATACTAAATATTCTGTTCTTAATATTTAGAAATAAATTTAAGGTTTAGTAATAAGAGTTATTGCTAATTTTTATAAAATTTTTTAAGTATTTTGCTTGTCTTGATAAATTTCTTTATAATTATTAATTTAAAAAAACATTTTTATTTTTAATATTTTAAAATTTGTTATTTCATTATGTTTATGCTCTATAATAATAATACAAAGTTTATTTATCGGCTCAGAATTTTTATTTATTAATTAAAACAAACTAAATTCTAAGACTTTTTTAATTTAAAACCATTTTTGGTATTTTTTTAGTTTTCTTAAACTTTCTTTTAAATATTTCGATTAAAAATATTTTTAATTTATAAAATTTCATAAAATTTTTAATAAAATAAAATGTATTTTTGTCATTTACATGCATTAAAAAAATACTACGAATATTCATCCTTTCTTTATTACTAATTATAGATTAAGCAAAGAAAATTCTAAGGTTTTTGATTTAAAAAATAATATATTATAATCAAAAAAACTAGTAAGATTATTAACATCTTTAAGTACAAAAAAAATTTATTCACTTATTTGATGTTTATAAATTTATTTTATTAGTCTTGAACAAATTTTAATTTTATTAATAATTTATAAAGATACTTCTTGGTTTTTTATTGATTCAGATTATTATTAAAATATTTAGATTGATGCTACTAAATTATGAAATAAGCGAAAATATAAAATTGGATTGAAACTTATAAGAATTTTAACCTAAGAGACAAAGAATTTACTATAGGTGACTCGAAGGATATAGATGAATTTATGAATGTAAGAATATGCTTGTAGAAATAATCAAAAGAAAAGTGTGTTTTAAAATTGTATAATTCCTCATTATCGATGCTAGATTTTGTCTATAATGCTACTTTAGAACTTAAAAAAATTAGTAATTTTGAAGAAAATATTTATAAAAAGAAAGCATTTTTATCTCATTTTGGTGTAGGTATTCTTAATGGTCATTTCAGTATTTGCATCCAAATTCCTAATGGTATAAATATCATTTTAAAGTCATTTTAGAATAACTATTTACTAAAAATAGGAGGATCAATTGAAAACTACCTACAAAATGAACAAAATTATACTAATTTAGTTTAAATTTTGATAGACTACATGGATATATTTTTCTTGATGAAGTAGTAAGGAATTGAATATTACAGTTTAAAAGTTAGCAATATGTTTGTTCATGATAATAAAGGAATATTAGGTAAAAATAATTTGCATATTTCTTTTTAATTACTTAATAAATTCTGGTTGTATATAGGTGAAATATAAGTATTTTCTGAAGAGTAAAAAGTACAGCAGAAACCTCCTGATACAATTGATCTACTTTCATGCATTATTTAAATTCTGTTAAATTTTAAATCAAACTACATAGAACATATCAATTTACTTGACTCAGATCTAGTCAGTCTGATGAATTTAATTACTTCAGAAAAGGACTCAACTTCTCTAAATTATCTCCTTTAAGAGTTTTATTAAAAGCTAAGTAATTAATTAATTGTTTAAACAAAAAATTGAAATATAATTTGATTTCAACACAAAAATAAATATAATAATGGATATACTGTTAAGTATTATTTTCAAAACATCATTCAAAATTAAAATGGTGCAAGAATATTATTATAATAACTCTATTTAAATTTTTAGTTAATTTCAAATTAATTTCCGACAAATTAATACTTTTTTTAATTTACACTATGTTTAAAAATCATTATTTATCTTTTTGAATTTTTTTTTTTAAATAGGAAGATTAGATTATCAAAAGTTGATAGAAATCAAATAAGTAGTACAAAAGGAAAAAGAAAATGATAAAATATAGAAATATTTTAAAATTAATGAATATGGTTCTCTTTATTAGCAAATAAGTGATAAATTGTAAAAATAATTATGAATTAATGATTAAATTATATTAATAAATATATCATGAAAGTACATAAATAGTTAAAAAAGATTTTCTTTTTATTGAAGATGCTGTTATTATTGATAGTTATTTAGAAGATGAAGACCTAGATAATGCCTTAAATAAGTGCCTTTAAATAACAGAAAGCTTAGAGAACATATAAGATTCAAATATTTACTATTTTTATGGATTAAGCTTTTAATAAGAATAAATGTAAATAGAATACTTACATCAATGTTTGTCACTAAATCCATACCATAGTGACTGTTTGAATAAATTAGCAAGCCTGTATGAAGGATAAGGGATGTTTAAAGAAGCAATACAATTTATTGAATTTAGCTTAGAATTAAATCCATAAGATGATTCCAAATACTTTAAACTTGGTACTATTTTTTAAAAATAAAAACTTTACAGCAATTCAATCAAGGCATACAAATCTTGCATAAGGTTAAATAATAAAAAGTATGTTTACTTATATTATTTAGCGATAGTTTACATGCTGGATAATAATTTCAAATATGCTATTTTATACTTCAAAAAGTATTTGAAACAATACCCAAATGACTAACATGCAATTTACAACCTTTCTAAATTATACTTTTATTAAAAAAACATGACCAAATCCCTATTCTACCTTTATAAAATGAGAAAGCTTGATAAATATCAAAGTGAATGCCAGTAATTATACGAAAGTATTTGTACTTACATTTCTATTGATAAATAGTTTAATGTTACATGATTTTAATTTTTATCATTTTGATATTAGATATTTTATATTTTTTATTTTGTTTTCTTATTTCTTTTTGTAACCTTCTTTTATTTTTCAATAAAAATATTTTTAAAAATTATTTAATTGCTTTAAAAAATAATTTATAACTATTTTGTCAATTTTATTATTGGTAACAGAGATATTTTCTTTAGAATTTTCAGTATCCGTTTTTAATTGTAATTGTTAGTTTATATATTAATTTAAAGATTTGTATTTTGTCTTAGTTATTTTACTTTAAAATAAATATCTTCATTCAGTATTTAAAATTAATTAATTGATTTATTTCTTTTTTGTTGATAAAAATTTAAGTGTTAAAGAATTTACAACAAGTAGAGTTTACTTATTTTCATAGTTAAGATTAAAATCATGGACGATAGCAAAATTAATTCAGATTTAGAACTTATTTAACTCATAGAAGTTGCTAGACATGGATCCCGCTCTCCATATTATGATATTTGGGATTACAGATACAATTGGAGTCTTCCTTTAAAAGCGTTAACTCCTATAGGATAGAGACAACACTACATCATAGGATAAGAAATTTATAAAAGATATCAATCAACCATATTTAATAATGGCAAGTAACATTTTCTTTAATCTTAAAATTTGCTTATTTTTACATTAAAATTAAAATTCAATTTTATCCTACTTCTAAAACATAAATCACTACATAGCTTTCGAATCAAAGTGGCTATCATTATTTTTATGTAGTATTAAGATTAAAAAAATTACAAAATCCATAAAATAAGATTTAATCAATGAATTTGTCAAGAGGAAAAGATTACATCCCTTTTTAGATATCCAATAAAAGCCATATTTTTGTTTAAATTTTGAAAAAACGCAAAAAAGCAAAAGTTTTATTCAAAATTTAAAGTTCATATTTGATGAATTATTAATAAGAAAAAATTGCGAGAGACAAATATTATATCTAAAACAAATTTTATGTTAAATTTCATTAATTAAATAGATTAAATATTTTATTTCAATAAAAATATTTATTTCTAAGATTTTAAATCATATTTTTTTATTATAAAAACAATAATATTTATCATTTTATTATAGATTTGATTAAAACCAGGTTAGTGTTTTGTGCACTTCGACAGATAGGGCATAATAAAGTGCATTGTGCTAATTGTATGGTATTTACTATTAGAAAGGGGAAGGTGTACATAAAAAGTGGTAGTTTAATCCTTCAACAGATTTACCACCATTAAAATTATCAGAAGGAAAAAAACTAATTGATGATTTACAAGATAAAAATTTACCTAATAGTTATGTCCCTATAAATGTTAGAGAACCTGATAGTCCTTATCTTTTAGAGTCGTGTAGCTATAGTGATGGTATTTAGAAGCTTAAATAAATAAACTACACTACTGATGTTTATAAATAGTTTGATGAGTAAATGTCTGAATTTAAAAAAGAGTTTGTATAAAAATTTAATTTGCAAATAAATCCAAGTGAAGTTGGTTTAAAAATGATAGCTGATCACTGGGACTCTGTAGTTTGTGATATATATGAGTAGATCCCACTTCCTGAAACATTTGATGAATTATTTATACAGAAGTTGTAGTTTGTTTATGACTTCACATAACTTTATATAGATTACTAAAGTGATTCTGGTTACCTTTTAAAGATGTAAACTACAACATTTTTCAACGACGTTATAGATATTGTCAGAAACCATAGCGATATTAAATTTAGATTCTATTCAGGTAGTGATAATAATTTAAATGGGTTGTTGATTGCTGCTGGGCATATTAATTATACTACAGATTTCTAAGAATGGTTAAATCCAACCAAATATGCTTCATACAATAATGTATATTTTTCATCCACAATATTTTTTGAAATCTATAAGAGCAAAACAACTAATAAAAAGTTTATAAAAATGCTATATAATGATTAACCAGTTAAAATAATAGGTTGTCCTTCAATAATATGTGATTTTGAAGATGAATTTGTCCCATAAATAACTAAATAAGCCATTTTACCTGAAGATATATTTTAAAAAGCATTATAAAAAGGAATTTTGGAAGACGATTAAAGCTGATCTTATTTAGTTTAAATTATATGAATGCGATGTATAAACTTCTAATCTGAACTAAAAGTTTTCTTAATATGCTTAAACAATTAATTTTTGTTATCAAAAATTATTACATGTTTTTAACCAATTAATTTAACTTTTTTAAATTTGTATTTTTCTGAATAGAAAATATTTAATATTTTTAAATTAAAATGTTAAACAAAAATATTTAAATCTACTTTTTCGAAAATATTAATTTATTTATTGAACAACATTTGAATTTCACAATTTTTTTTTCAGTTTGATAAATTTGATAGCAAATACTGCTTAATTTATGTCTTTAAATGATAAAAACAAGAGTATTAAAAGTAATAAAATAGAAAGATATCCAATCAATTTTTTATCGTGTAAGAAGATTAAAAGGTGGTAACAAGTTCTTTATTTTAATTAAAATAATAGGAGAATCAATTAATAACATAGTAAAATATAAACAAAACAAATATTAATTAAGATAACAAAATTTTGTTTAAATTGTTATTACTTTTATAAAAGAATATTGATAAAAATGGTTGCTAAAAACTAAAAATTTTCTATCAGCTCTCTCATTTTGATTTTAATTGCTTTTCAATCCATATAAAGCAGTTCAGTAAATGATAATTTAGAGCTCATTTAATTAATTGAGCTTTCAAGACATGGTGCTCGTGCTCCATTTTATGACCTTTGGGATTATAGAACCAACTGGAATGTGCCTTTGACAACACTAACTAACGTGGGGCAAAGGCAACATTTTTTGATAGGCTAAGAAATTTACAAGAGATATAATTCTACTATATTCAACAATGGAAAGTAATATTAAATTTTCCAGATGAAGCATTTTTTATATTTTGATTAAAACCTTTAGTTCTAATTATAAAAATATGACATCATGCATTATCAATTCATATAAAAAATAAATAAAACTATATATGATCATAAAAGAAAGCAAGCTAAATAAATTTAAACTTATTTTAAAAATTGAAACATATTCTCCTAAGAAAATTCGGCAATATATTTAAGTTAAAATAGAAAAATACGCATTTATTAAGCTCTTAAATATTGTAAACTAGAATTTTTTTATTAGCTTATAAAGAGTATCTGAAAATTAGTTTTTTGAAAGGCTTAAACAATTTTATTTGAAAATGAATACCTTAAAATAATTATTTTGAAATGGTTCAAATACAATTAAATTTAAATATCATTTTTTTGTTTAAATATACTCTGAAAAAATGTTTAAATGCTTTTTTTTAAAGCTATAGCCCATAGAATATCAGTGTACTTAGTACAAGTTCAGATAGAGCTCAGCAAAGTGCTTTGAGTTAATTGTATGGAATATTTTAGTAAAAAGGAGAAAATATGTAAAAAGATTGGAAATTCAACCCATCCACAGATTTACCCCCTTTTTAAGTCACTGAAGGAAAGCAGATTTTAGAAAATTTAGAAGGCAAAAATCTACCAAATAGTTATGTTCCTATTAATGTTTTGATACCTGATGATAAAAAACTTTTAGAACCCTCTGATACTTGTCACGGGTATGATGTCATTAAAGCATTAAATTTCCACACTGATGTTTACAACTAGTTTGACGAATCTTTGAGAGAATTTAAATAAGAATTCATTGAACTATTTGGTTTATAAGGATCTATGAGTGTTGAAGATGTGACAATTAAGGTAATTGCTAATTACTGGGACTCAGTAATCTGTGACATTTACTAGCAAATTAAGTTACCATCCAATTTCACTAATTAATTCATATTAAAAATGAATTTCGTTTATGATTTCTAATAACTTTACTTAGATTTCAACAGTGACAGTGGAGATTTATTAAAAATGCAAACAAGCACTATTTTCAATGATTTAATAAGCGTTGTTAGAGAATAAAAATACAAGTTTAGATTTTACAGTGCAAGTGATGGAAATGTTAATGCTGTATTGATTGCTACAGGATACTCATCCTATACAACAGATTTCTAAGAGTGGCTCCATCCATCAGATAATAAAAATCACAGTAACGCTCCTTTTGCTTCCACAGTTTTCTTTGAAATTTATTAAGATAAATAAAACTCTAAAAAATTCATAAGAATGACTTATAATGATAAACCTATTCAAATTAAAGGATGTTCTGAAATCTTATGTGATTTTGAAAACGAATTTGTTCCTTCTATGATAAATTAAGCAATATTACCTCAAAGCAAATTTGAAGCTGTTTGTGCTTAAGGTTTTTAAAGTAACTTAAGACACACAGATTATTGAAAGCTGAAAATAATTTATGAAATTTGAAATATTTGTAAAATTATATAAAATAGACTTACATATAAATAAAAATTCATTTAAATTATATTTTATTGTGACAGCCTGAAATATTTTTTATCTTTTCAAGATCAAATAATAAAATATTATAAACAAATCCATTTAATTCTTTTTAAAATCAAATATAATATTAAAAATCTGTTTAATTCTTTTCAGAAAAAAGTATCTAGGGTTCAATTTTTCTATAGCTTTTTTAACATTTGATTGTTAAATTTTATTTTAATATTTTGAAAGAAATATTATATTACTTTAAAATATAGATATACCTACCTGACATAAATTAAAAAAATGTATTTGAAAATTAAAAAATCATTAATTTACTCTCTGATGGTTTGAAAGAATATTTTTCTTTCTACTTTAAAAGAAAAAAAGAATAACTAGATATTAAGGAATTTATCTTAAATAATTAGTTTATATTGAAATTATTTGATAAGTAAAAAATATATTGTCTATGAGAAGTTTGAATTTAAGATTAGGATAATATACTTTTCTAGATATTATCTATTTAATATTTCTTTGCGTGAATTTGTTAAAGGTGAAACATATTTATTAATTTTTTGTGGGTGACACAAAAATTAAATAAAAAATATCATTATATTAATAACCTTAATAGTAAATAAAATTCAATAAACAATTTTCAACATAAAATTAATTAATTAAACACAAAATATAACAAAAAATTTGGAAACTAACCTAACCTATTCATATAAAAAATGAGATTTTGTAGATGTATTAGAAATCCATATTATTAACAAATAATAATTTATAATTTACAGAATTAGCAGTAATAAGTCCCTGCTACTTTAGTAAAGTAGTAATACAGCTGTTTTGTTATTAATAACATTCTCAAAATGACTGTAAACTAGACATTTAAAAGCGTTTAACCTTACGAATATTCTGAATCAGTATACATGTTTCCTCTTTCTGAATATGTTTGTTTAGAGTCTTTCTAAGCTAACTACTAAGAAAAAACAATAAAAGGAGTTGTAAAATCAAAATATAATGCATAATAAGAGTATCAATAAAATAAGAGTGAAGGAAATCTTGTTTCTTATGCAGAATTGACAACTAACTAAGACTAAGATGAGTATTTAAAGATTAGTTTAGGCAACTTACCACCAAATGAAGAAGTTAGAATAACTATTACTTATTCTTAATAGCTACAAACTTACTTAAATAAATTTTATCTAGTAAACATTCCTATTTCTTATGTAGAAAATATCGAAAGTGAATTAGATGTAAAATTTGGATAAAATCTTCTTGAACTTAATATTTAATGCACTGGTCAAATAACTTCTATAGAATCTATGGATAAAAAAAACCCAATTGAAAAGAAAATCATAGATGAATTTAATACATAATTTTTGCTTAAAGCCATATAAAAATAAGATCATTACCATTTCAAAGTAATATTTTAATTTGAAGGAATGTTTGAGCCTTAGATTATATACGGATAAAGTAGTATTTATGAAGAGGATAAAGTAAAGTAAGCTCTCATCCCCTAAAGAGAGTCTATTATGGTTTCCTTCTTGCCAGATATGAACTAAAAGCAAACGTAAGAATTAGATGACGCAGTGAAAGCTTCTTTAAAAAATGGGGAAGATCTTGTTAATGAGTAATTTGAGGATAAAGTTAACGAAGAATTGATTGATCACTTAAAATCATCAAGAAGCGAATACATATTTTTGCTTGACAGAAGTGGATCCATGAGAGGAAAACCTATTAGTAAAGCTTTGGAAGCTTTGCAACTTTTCTTACAAAGTTTGCCCCCTGATAGTTACTTTAATATTGTCAGTTTTGGCTCTAGTTTCAGAAAATTATATGAAAGATCATAGAAATATGATAGCTAAACACTAAAATTTGCTAGTAATAAAATTAAAGACTATGATGCAGACTTGAATGGCACAGATATTTTAAGCCCCTTAAACAATATTTTTTTAAACAGCTAAAAGATAAAAGGTTATAACAGATAAATATTTGTTCTTACAGATGGAGCTGTTTAAAATCGTTAAGCCGTAATTAGATAAATAAAAAAGAATAATAAAAGAAATAGAGTTCATTTTATTGGATTTGGCTCTTCTGCTGATAAAATACTCATTCAAGAGAGTGCAATAGCTGGTAAGGGAATATATGAAATGGTTTAATTTGAATAAGATCTCTCATCAATTATCATTAAGATCCTATTTCAAACCATTTCAGCAACTCTAGATAAATTTAAACTTACATTTGATCAACAACTATTTGAATCAGTTTACCCTAATCCTGACAATATTCCCTGCATACTAAAAGAAGAAATTTTCAATTTACATTTCTTCCTTCAACCTAATGTAAAAATTAACGATATTCCTGAAGAAAAGAAAGTAATTACTATTTAATATTACGATTCTTCAAAGAAGCTTGAGGTAGTCAAATAAATAAAACTATAAAGCAGTGATTCATTTACTTGCAACTAAGAACTTAAAGAATCAGTATTTAAATTAGGAAAACTATAATAACTAACCTATTAATCTGAAAATAACGAAATAAGCCCTTAATTTGCAGAACAGCAAGCTATTGATTACTAATTAATCACTTAAGATACAGCCTTAATCTGTCTTATCTAAAAAATAGATGACTAGTAAAGGGCACAATTTGAGTCTCTCCCTAAGGCATATTACAATCCTAACTATTATATGTAATAATATGTTTTAAATCCTCCTTTTAAGTATAGCTCTGGTATTTTGGATTCTTCATCTTCTCATATGGTAAGTTCTTTTCCTGAAAAAAGATAGTTTGAAAGTGTTAGAGCTAAAATAGGGTCAAATCAAGCTATGATATAAGCAAATAGCATACCTTAAATATAAGCTGTTAACAGACCTCAAAGTAGCCTCTGCTATATGAAAAAAGCTCCCTCTTCAGCCTCATAAGTATAACGAAGAAGTAATTAAAGCAATTTATAAGCAGCTTTTATCTAAAATGATTCTAATTTGAATGTCTCAAAGAGTATTTAATAATTTGAAGAAAGCAAAACATGTTCAAATATTAAAAAAGAAAAACAATCAGCTGTTTAGAATAGAAGTGAAACTTGTAAAGAAAAAGTCAAAATAGGCGATGTTAAGCAAGAGGATTCAAAATACATGAAGTTAGAGTAGCTCTTGAGCTTAGTTAACTCAGAAGGAACCCTAGTTTATGACGAAAAAATAGTTAAATAATTTATTTCTTCTTAATTATAAGCATTTACAAACCTAGATGCTGAATTAAAAAATAAAGCAGTTCTTATGACTATTCTTTTTATTTGCCTATTGGAAAAGCTTTATATTTCCTAAAAGTAAAAATGGATCTTGATTAGCAAGAAATCAGTGTCAAGCGTTAAAGAATTAATCTCATAAGAATAATTTAACAATCTAAAATAAAATATTTTAGAATTAATACAATATTGATTGAAATTAAAATGTAAAATAAAATTATGTGTTATGTTAACTCTTCTTAATATTTAATTATAAATTTTTTTAGACAATTCTAATTTTTTCAAATTGAATAATAATAAAGAAAGAAAATAAGATATTACTTTGAATTAAAAACTCATCTTAAAAATATTAAATTATTCATTGTTTCTTTATTGCAAAATTACAAAATTTGAAATGCCTCTCATATTTTTATTCATTTATATTATTAATTTTTGTTAAAGTTTGATTGATGAGCTAAAAAAATATATTAAAAATGTAAGTTAATATTAAAAAAAAAATAAAACTCTTTGATGAAATGAAACAAATCATTTTGTTGTTTAATTTTAAAATAAAGAGATTTATTGAATATTCATATAACCTAAACATAATACAAAATATTTGAATAGATTTAATTTTATTTTCAAGAAAGGGAGTTGAAAATATTCAGATTTAATATTATCATGACCGAATCTTCAGTAGAAATATTAATTTGCTTAAATATTGAACTGAACAATTTGTTTTGCATTAGCGATTATCTCAGTTAAGCAGTCGAATTCAACTATTTCTCCACTTTTATATAAATTAAGATTATATTCAATATTATGTATTTAAAAATTTGAATAAGTAGCATAATTAAAAAGCTATTTTTACTCAAGATCTCCCTATGATGGATAGTTTCTCCTATATATAGATATATTTTTAATGTTAAAAGTTGATAAATTAAATTAATGAACTAAAAATAATTTAAATATTTTAAAATTAATAAGAGTTTAATTAATACCCAAGATTTAAATTCAAGATTGAGAGCTTATCACAGAGTGCTAGGTTGGTGTAAAGCTATCTTGCTCCTTCTATTCCAAAAATATTTTCGCTTTTTATCATTTAGAAAAATATTTAATTAGAATAAGTAAATTTTTTCCAAAATTTTAATTTAAAAAATTCAAACAAAAAATATTTATAATTACATTATACTAAGAGACAATTCTGACAATTGTGGACATCTTAGTAAAGATTAGCTAATACTTTTTATGCCTTCGTCACTAATTTAGCAGTAGCTGTATATATTTATTAATATTTTAAAAGTTTGTTTTTTAATTTTTATTCTGTAGAATTAGTTGAAAAAAAACTAATGATTGCTTTTACTCTAAATTTAGAATTATTTTAGATAAATTTTAGCATTGTTCTAAAGTAATTCCTAATGCAGATGCACATTCGTCCTTGATTTAATGACTTTAAGTATATTTTAATTAAGAGATTTAATAAAAAACTAAAAATATTAATTAAATAAACATAAAACAAACTAAAAAAGATTATTTTACCAAACATTGAGGTCTAATTTGGAGAGTAAATTGCATTTACTTATGAAGTTGAACAAACTTTACAATCCTTCGATTCCAATTTAAGTTCCCCTTTAATAAAAAATATTTTTTCAACTTAAAGAGAAAAACAGTCAAATCTTAATTTTTCAAGAATTTGATAGATAAATTTATTTATTGATTTCTGTAATTTGGTTGACCATTTTAATTGATTTTAAGTATTAATAAATGCAAATTATACTGTAATTATAGTGTTAAATTTTGAATATTTTAGCAGGCCTACAATTCAGAAAATAGACTTTAAGCTCCTTATGCTTCAATAAGGTTATCTCTTTTTAATTATTTTATAAGATAATAAAATAAAAATGTAACAATAGTATTGTAATTTAAAACTTTTGCTTTATTTATTTCTATTCTTTAACATCTCTGCTAAATAAATATAAAATTTATTTACTTCAAATTGAGATTAAGTGATTCTAAGTTTTTTAACTATGCTAAAACAGAGCCAAGTTCATATGCTTCTTGGTGATTAATTGCACTTTTATTTTTATGAAATATTTAAAAATATATATTTAGGAATAAATAGATAACTAGTTGATTTTCTAGGAGAAAAGAACTCCTAAATAAAATTAATTTAAAAATATGTTTACAATAAGCTCAGACACAAATTACTTATTTTTAAGCCATTTAAAAAATTGATTGCAAAACCTGATCTTTCCTTTGAGGTAAAATTATTCTTACTGTTGTACCTGAGTATTTTTTTATGATATTAAATGTATTTAAATATAGAAAAGACTAAATTATTGAACTAAATTTTTGTTAGAAAAATAAACATTTAATGTAATACTCTAGGTAAAGTGATAAATTTAACTAATTCTTATAATTTGTTAAATCTAAGGTCAGTTATTGATTCGAATTTTTTAAAAAAATTTGATTACCCCTTTTATTAAGTAAATAATAGTTATACAAAAATATTTTTGGTGAGAAATAATTCTAAGAGAATATTTAAACGAATTTAATAAACATTATTTTTTTTAAATTAATGAACTATTGAATTTTAATTATCATATTGTTTGTTTTGATAAATTGATTTATCTGGGAATTATAATCACTATTCATTTTATACTTATTTAAATAGATCTTTGATAAGTAGATATGCTTTCTTATTAAATAAATTAGTCTACTTACCTTAGATTAAGTGATAAGGTTTAGAGACTAGTACAGTGAGCTAAAGCAGAAAATATATCAACAGCACCTGTTTTTCCAATCTTATTGTTGCTTTTGGTTTAATTAAAATGTTAGAATCTGTATTATGATGTATTTATTAACTTTACCTTAAGTTAAGCTAAAGGATTTCAAGTTATTTTTAATTTTTTAAGTAATCAGCTAATCTTTAAGCTCCAAGTTTTCCAATATTATTATTGCTTTAAAATATTAAATTAAATTAATAAAAATTTATTATTAATTCTAAATTTTTCTCATATTTATTGATGAGGGCTTAATGAAAAAATGAATTTATTGTAATAAAGTGCTCTTATCTTTGTTTATTATTCAAAATAAATTATAAAGCAAACTTTTTCTTACAATAATTCCAAGAGTAAATAGGAAACATTAGGCAAACTTGATAATGCAATTGATAAATCTGATATTCCTTAATCATCTATAATCTTCTCTCTTATGTAATTAGATTTATATAAAAAAATTATTTATTTAGAAATTAAATAGCTATTTTAAAATTCACATTATTTTATTTATAAATCTCATAAGCGTAATTAAAATATTGATAAATTTTATTAGCATTTTGGTAATATAAAATATTTAAAACTGCTTTACGCAAAATAAATCTGAATTTTTGAAAGATGAGGAGTTTTAGTCAAAGCTGTACATAACTCTTTTAGTTGAGCTTAACTTTTTTTAAAAAATTAAATATTTATTCTTTAATAAATTTAACTAAAATAATAAATAATATTATAGTTAAAAAAGTAAATATTTTATTTTTGTATTGAATTTATGGATAAAAAAATATTAAATAAATTTCATTTAATTTAATATATATAATATTTGTTTTACTCATTCACACCAACAGCGGTTTGGTTATTTAAAGAAGATATCATCAACTTTTGATTAATTAAAAAGTTAATTTATCTAATAAATATGAAAAAATTAAAATACTTCAACTTCTTTGTTGTATTATTAATTCAATTATATCATTCTTTTTTTATTTATTTTTTAGCAGTTTTTTTCAAATTATATTTGGAAAATCAGATCAATTTTATTTAATTAGAAAATTGCATTTGCTAAATTTAAATACCAAGTATAGAAACTAGACTAAATAAATTTTTGATGATATAGATTGAATTCCTTTAATTTTATTGCAATTTTTTTCGAATTAAATTTGGATATAGATTAATAATATTTAATTAGAAAATCGCATTTAGGAAATTTAAATACCAAATTTAGAAACTAGACTAAACAATTTATTGATGATATAGATTGAAACAAGTTCTTCCTTTTTCTCAATTTTTTTCAAATTAAATTTGGATATTCAGGTACTTAATATAGAAACTAGACTAAACAATTTATTGATGATATAGATTGAAAATTTTTTCTAATTAAATTTGATATTCAGATTAATAATTTTTGAATAGAAAATCGCATTTGGAAAATTGAAATACCAAATATAGAAACTAGGCTAAATAATTATTTGATGATAAGTTTTCCTTTAATTTTATCTAATAATTTTTGATTTAATAATTTGAGCTTCTAAGCTAATGTAATAAAAAATATCATCAAATAAAAATTTAGTATTAGATTTGATAAAATGTTTCTACTGATTAAAAAAATAATTTAATATAAAATTTAAGTCTATTCTAATTTGTTATAAATTAAAAAATCAAAAAACAAAAACTATGCTTATTACTAAGAATCTCTAACAACAAAGTTCTAAATTTACAACTACAATAAATATTTTATTTAGTAAATATTTTATTGATAAAAAGCTATACAAATGTATGATCTTTCAAAATTGTATTAAAATAAAAGAAAATAATATCGCTTTCAGTTTACCTATACAAATTTTATATAAACTATAGTTTAAATATATTAGATACCGAATTAAATGAGAAAATAGTCAATATTAAGCACAACATTTGAAATTTAATTACTATGCAAAATATTGATAAAAATCCATTTGTTTTGCTTTTATAAGCTTTTAAAAATGCTTAGCTTTTTAAAAAGAAAATTAACGTTGTAATTACATAATAAATTAGAAAATTAAACTTTTCTCTCTAAAATATTCACAAAGAATAAAATTTATTTATTAGAGTATTTACAATAGATTATTAGCTGCATAAAAATATTTATTTAAAATAATGCATCATTCTGTTTTTAATGTATGGTAAAATTTTAAAATAATTGATGAATATTTAACTCTTACCATTTATAAAATATCTCGCTGTATAGATATATTCTAAGGTAGGTAGGTAATAAATGAAAATAAAATATTTTGTGGAATTGATTTGAGTAGCTATTGAATTAACATTAATTATATTATCCTAAAAACTATTAAAAATTATTTATAATATTTGGCAAAAGATTTGAACGAAAAAATATTAGTTTTATTTGTTTGAATTTAAATTTTAGCTTGTAAAAAAAAATAATTATTTTATATAATTAAGTATGAATTATTTCTAGACTTTTTCTAAACAACATACTATCTATTTTATTATTAACACAATAAACTGTTAAAGAAATATTTACAAAATATTGTTTTTAAGCATTTTAATTTTGATTAAATATTTAGAAAGACAAAGTCACTTATTAGTTTCTATTTGTTTACTATCTTAAACTCATGCTATTTAAAATTTTTGTTTTTTTTACTTTCTCTCTAAAAATTTTCATTTTTATTTTGATAAGTTTTCATTTCTTTTCATTTTAATTCTTAAATATTTGTTTATAATATTTTATTTTTATTTATTATATTTAGCAAAAAAAATTAGTCTAAAAAATTATATTTTCTTTATATGTAATAGTTTTTAGTATTATTATTAAATAATGCCCCATTTATTTTTTAGATTAATATTATTTGCTGTCAACCTAAAGGTTTTTATCTTTGACTGGGGTAAATAACCCTTTTTGATATAGTCTATAAAATTAAATGATGGCAACAAATAAATTTAACTTTATAATAAACAGATAATTAATTTCAATCTAATACGCAAGAAGGTCAAGTAAAGCTTTATAATTAAAGTCAAAACGTTCATTTGCAATTAATTATCTATTAAATCTAAAAAAGTTTATAATATTTATAAGCAAATTAATATATAAAGTCTAAATGTTTCCTAACTAATTAATATTTAGCACTTTAACAAACTAAGTAAAATATTTGATTCTCGTATACAACCTAATAATTATTAGAGCTGAAATTTGCTATACTAGCTACATTAATTTAAGTATGAATTTTTAATTTAAAATAAATTGTTAAATATATTTTGTTGATTTGAATGTAACGATCATATCTTTAATTAAAAAATCTGGTGCTTGCTATTATCGAATTAATATTAGTAAATTATCAAAAAATAAAATAAAAAATAATAATCTAGATCACCTTAATTAATAATTGGATAAAAGTTCAGCATATTTTAATTAAAACTTTACTGAATTTATATTTATCACTAGTTTGATAGGATTAATTTAATTTATGTAAATTAAGATCATTTGTACAAAAAGTGAATTTTCTTTATAATCATTGACTTTTAGCTGTAATATGTTTAAATTATAAAATGAAAAATAGCTAGTACTTCCCAAACAGCTAAAATTTTCTTTAATTAAGATGATTTACTAATTTAATCATTTATTTTATCTCAATTTTTGTACTATTTATATTAAAATAAAATCTAATTTATAAATTGTAACATGGTAATTTACTTAACTAACATTATTTTAGTTTTTGATATTTATTATTTTGAGATATTCTATGAATTTATTTCAAATATATCTTTTAAGATTTAAGGAAAAAAGCATAAATATATACATTACAAAGAGGTAAAATGATAATTTATAGAATTATTTTATTCCTAATCATAACATTTATATTATAATGACTAACTATCAGGGTGTCTATAAAGAATATCTTGTTCTTTTTTTATTGATTCTAATTTTTATTAAGTATTTCATTTTGATTTACGTGAAACCTTAAATTTGATAAAATATGTGGATATAATTAAATCTTTTTTAATTTAAATAAATTTTTTGATGCGGCTATGATTTATTTTCAAAACCATCAATTAATAATTCCAAAAAAATGCAAACTTTAAAATAAAGTAACATCCATGTAAAATAGCATAAAGAAAAATATGTATTGATTTTTTTAATTCATGAAATTAAGAAACAAAAAAATATTAATTCATGATAATATTTTTAAAAATTATTTTAATGCTTATCTTGATTAAATAATTTGAAAATCAATTTAATAAATAGACTAAGATTATTAAATAATAAAGTATTTGTTTGATTTTATTTAATAATTAACATTAGGAGAGATAATTGTCTTATTTTTAATGCTAATCAATTTAGAATTAATTAAATAAATGGTTTAAATCTTATTATAATTTATATGATAAATTATTTATAACAAAGTATAAGGTAAAATATCAATTAAAATTTGTTTAATTAAAAATATGAATATATTTGAGGTATTTAACCAAGTTAGCTAGACAATCAGCCAGCTTACAAATAGATAAATAAAATAAATTTTTGTAAATATACATAGTTTTATTTATGAATATAATAAAAATTTATATAAATGAGCATATATTCATTACTATCAAATCAATTTAATGTTATATTCATTATCAAAATTTGAAATAAATCTAAAAAGTATATTTTTTTAAAAATAAAATATTAATTTCTTTTATTTTTCTAGAGATTTGAAGAAATATAACTCATAATATAACTTTATTTCTTTTAAACTAAAAAAAATATTTTATAAACTAATCAATATAATGAGTGCTTTATTTTTAACATATAAATAAAAGTTTTAAAAGATGTGTCTAATATTATGAGCTATTTTGTTTTTACTTTACTGGTTTACTTAATTATTTGATTTTGTTCAATTTCAAACCATTTTAGATAAATATTCTAGCATTAAAAAAATATCTTCTTTGAATATTCTTATTAAAGTAACTAAATATCAATAGAAGAACTAAATAAATATGGATTTAAAAAAATCAATTTTTTGTTCAATAAAGAATTATTATGTGCATATTTTACTAGAAATGCTAATACTAGACTTTTTTACAGTTCTATATTATTTACTGAAGATATTCTTTCCCGAAATATTTATAAGATTTCTAAATTCATTGATTTATATATGAAATACCATAAATAATTTTGGGGGTTTCTTTTTTTATATTTCTAAAACTTTGAAATTATCTTAATAAAATAAAAATATTGGCAAAATTATTCTTGCTTACATATTTAATCAATTTCTATTTAAAAAAATATTTAAATGATAAAAGTGAGAAATTCTAAATAGTTTCTCATAGATTATCATATAATGTTTTAACCTTTAAATTATTTCTGATGATTTTTATGCTTTAATTTTTTAATATGCATTTATTTTGCTTTCTTGAATGTGAGAATAAGTTAAATTGGATTTAAAAAAATATTTATTTTGATTGCCTTGAGCTTTTTTCTTTTTGATGATTTTGTAAAAGCAAAATGACTATTTTTACTGCTTACATTAATTTAAAAATTTTGATTGTGTTCATAGACCATTACATTTAATAAATTAAAGTTAGTAATAAAGCTTCTAATCTATCTAATAAATAATTTTAAACTTTAATATTAATCATTTATTTTTATTTTAGTTACTTTTTAATTAATTAATAGACCAATATTTTTTGTCTCCTTTTGTTTAAAACCAAATCTTATTTCACTTATATAAAAAATTATAATAAATAAATCAATAAAATAACTAAATTAGTAAATTAATAAAAATAATGTAATCCAAACTAAGTTTACTTTTGCTTCTTCTACTCTCTGTGAATAGCATTTATGCTCTTAGTAAATGCTAATGCACTGTAGATAATTCTGCTTTTCCAGGATCTATTAATACTCCACCAGCTTCTCTTGCTTTCTCTCATGATAATGAATTTGATGGATCTACAGATATAGGAAAACTTATTGCTGTAGGCTCTATTCAAATACTTTAATAAATTTTCTAAGTTCAAAAACAATCTAGTGGATAACTTAATCATAATTGCCCTTCTGGCTATATTCCCCTCACAAAGGATGATTTTACTGCTATAATAGGAAGATCTGATATAAACACTTTAGTAGGATCGACTTATTTAAATCTTGATTTCGCAAAGAATGTTTACTATTCTTCCACTAAGGTTAAAGCAACCTCAACTAAAGGTGATGATAACGATGCATTTCTATACTTTACTTTATCTTTAGATAAAAGCAATACAATTGTTATTGATAATTCAAATACATACTGGGAAACTAAAGTAAAATCTACTATTTGCAAAAGAAATTTGAAAGAATTTTTTATTTCTCTGAATGGTTATGAAGGTTTCGATTTAGAAAAAGGAAAGTCATACTAAATG
>JH720021.1:159723-217517 GCA_000231845.2 Tetrahymena malaccensis 436 | reverse complement strand
GCAGATACAGGATATAACTAGAATATATTTTGGTCTTGGGGAGCTTCTCATTCTTTGTATTAAAATATGCATTATGATGGAAAAAATTTATATGTAGCTTCACTTGGAGATGCCTATCCAATGAATATTAAATTTTAAGTATGCAATATTGATACATTTTCATGTCAAACTAGCAGTACTGTCGTTTAAGGAGATATTCCTGGTAATGGTAGTGGGTAAGCTTCAGGTAGAATTGGAGGTTTCTTTAGTATTTTAGGAAACAGAAATTAAAAGCTATTTGTCTATTAGAGAAAGGCAAGTAACGGAGGACATGCTGGTACTACTTCAACCAACTCAATCAATGAGCTTGCTGTTATCAAATTCGATTCTTAGTTGAAATATATTTCTTCTACAACCCTTTTAAGTGGTGACGTAGCTTCTAGAGTGAATAGCATAAAAACAGTAGCATATGGTAAAAATATACTACTTGCTTACACAGTAATTCCTTCTTCTGAATTATCAAATTTCAATCGCTAAAATAGTGATGCTAAAGTTGACTAGGCTTTTATTGGCTTGCTAAGTGGTGTAGATGGATCATTTTTAGTCTAACCAAAACAGTTTTCAACTTTCTAAATAAATTCATCAGATGATTGGAGAATACTTGAAAATGGAAGTATTGCTTATACATATATTGACAGTAATAATAACTTGAATATCTACTATACTCCTTCTTTAACAATACCTAATTATCCTAGCCCTATTTTGATATCAGATACTACATATGGGTTTGGAAGCTTTATTAATACTTAAGTTAATATTCCAATAAATAATTACAATAATGTTTGTGTTAAATAAGGTGATTCAAATTGGAGCTCAGTAGACTTTGGAGGAAATTCATCGAATAACAATAATAATGGCAGCAATAATAACAACAATAGTAATAACAATAATAACAGCAATTAAAATAATAATAATAATAATAATAATAATAACACAAATAACTAAAATAAAGATAAATTTGATGATTAAATTTCTTTTGAAAAAATATTAAATATTCATTAAATAATTATTATAATATTAGCTTTTATCTTATGATAAATTATATTTAAAATTTGATATTTTGAAATATTTTTCACATAAAAATATAAAAATAGTTGTTTTTGAGTTTACATCTAATTGTAAAATTATTAGAAATTTTTATATGCAATTAAAAAAATTAATATTTTATCTAATATTACGAAATATTTAAAAAAAACAAATATAAATCAATATTTTTTTTTGAGCTTACATCTATTATTAAATGATTATTTATGATAATTAAATTAGAATACTTTCAAATAATTTAATTTTAAAAAATTTATTTAAAAACTTTAAAAATATATGCCTTAAGTAGAAATAAAAATATTGAAATTTTACCTTTTAAAAGAGTTAAAAAGAAAATCAAAACTAAGCATATCTAGTATATAAATTCATTTATTTGAACATTTAATTTTAAAAGATAAAATCATTTTTATACTAATTTATGTTTCAAGCAAATATTTTTAAAATCTTAAAAATTATTCATTTAAGTAAATAATAAAAAGTACATAGTTATTTTAGGATAATTTATTTAAGCACAAAGAAATAAGTAGATATATTCAATTTTGTTATAAGTATTAATTATAAAAGAACCCTCCTTATATCTTCTTCAATTAAGAAGCATGTCCACTTTCAACTATTATCCCTTAGTCTAGCACAAAAACTCTATCATATTTTTCAATATTTTCTAGTCTATGAGTGATTACTATTAAAGTTTTTTCTTTAGCAAATTCAAACAGCTTTTAATGTAAAATCGCATCAGTGTTAGGATCCATATTAGAAGTAGCTTCATCTAGACATATTATTTCAGAATCTCTCAAAACTATTCTTAAAAAATTTATCATTTATTTTTAACCATTGGATAAATTCTTTCCTCCTTCTTCAATTTAGAAAGAAAGGTCGTTTTCTGAAATAGATTATTACTATCCTTCGCTTTTTGGTTATGATTTAAACTAATTGTTATCAATTTGTACTTAAATTTTTTCATGTTTAGTAAGATTTAGATGGGATTACTAAACCAAGTCTTATACCCTTGATACAGATATTGTATTCAAAGGATCCAAGTTATCTCTCAAAGTAGCATTGTACAAAAAACCAAATTAAGGAATAATTGACATTTAGTTTCTTAAATCTTTGAGAGTGAGATCATTTATATCTTTGTTGTTTATAAATATTCTACCTTTTTAAATAGGATACATTCCGAAAAGTACATTTAGGATAGAAGTTTTTCCTGAGCCTGTTCTACCACAAAAAGCAATCTTTTCACCTTTCTTAATAGTAAAAGAAACATTTTTTAGAGCATAATGGATAGACTCTTATTAATTTTTTTCACTATTGTTTGAATTAGATAGACTATCATATGAAACATAAACAGATTTGAATATTATTGTATTGTTTTCTTATAATTCCTACTCAGATAAATTAGAATTTTAGTCAGAAACTTAATGGTTATTCCATTTTGCTGATTCTAAATTTTCTTGTGTATTATCAAAATATTGCCTTACTCTTTCAACACTTACAAAATTTTACTCGCTGATACAAAAAAAGAGCATGCAATCTGCAAAGTTATTAATAAATAAAATTGAATAAGTCAGTGAAAGTGCAACTATATTGTAATCTATTGATATTTTAGCTACTATTATAACTATAACTGAGCAGACGACAAAAGACTAAACAGCACAGCAAATGGTAAATAATCTTATATTCATCCATACTTAAAGTGACTCAGATAACAAAAAGCTATTTATGCTCTTGCTAAGTTTTTAAAGATAAGACAAAACCATGTATCTCTCTTTTTTAAAAGATCTAA
Source organism: Tetrahymena malaccensis 436 (assembly GCA_000231845.2). Classification (NCBI taxonomy): domain Eukaryota; phylum Ciliophora; class Oligohymenophorea; order Hymenostomatida; family Tetrahymenidae; genus Tetrahymena; species Tetrahymena malaccensis. The sequence continues at coordinate 214,651 of JH720021.1, read as the reverse complement.
TTAACATCAATCCTCTGCTAGATTCTGTAATGTGAGTTAGCAGTCTACCAGAATCAACAGCGCTCAATCTCTTTATTTCTCTACTAGCTTCTCTATAAAATTTTTAAACAAAATAAGCTATAATCATAGCAATCAGCACAAAGAGTATAAGCCAAGGGTTTTGGATGATGATAGCAATCGGATATCTAAATTTATAGAATAAAATTAAATTAGAATTTGATTAATAAACAATTAAAAAATAAGATAAATACCCTAAAGTGTAAGAAAATTCGTCTAAAAATATTTGAATAAACATAGGTAATTCACTATCAATTATGTTAATATCATCAGACAAACGCTTCATTATTCTGCCTATAGGATTACAATCAAAAAATGTCATGTGGCTAAACATGATTGAATTATTTAGTTTTCTAAACATTCTAAGACTGCTTAAAAGACTTACTATAATATATAAAATTCCGCCAATTGCAGCAAAGCAAATAGAAAGTAATGTCAAAAATAAAAATTCAGACTCAAAACTGTTAAAATATTAATCAATGAAATGAAACGAAAGTGATCCATTTTGATCTTTAGAAACTTGGTTCCTTAACCAAAAATCTGTGAATATTGAGCATGCAGAAGGTAGCAATTCAAACAGTAAAAATAAAATAACAAATATTATTCCAATAGATTAGATATAGGCTTTCCAAGTAATAAATTTAATTTCTCCTTTTTCTCTTTATTCTTCATTTTCTTCTATTTGCTATTCCATCTGTTTATTTATTTAAAATTAAAATATAAATGTGTTGAAAATTTCCTCATTTATATGAATTTCATAAATTATGCATTAAATGTTTACATTTTTTAAATCTTTTTAGAGGTTAATAGTATTTGGATCATTTGGTTTATTTATTTTATCATCATTAAGATTTTAATTTAAATCATGAGGAGGTTTCTGTTCATTTACTTCGGAATTATCAAAATTTTAAGAGCATGATTAAATGTAATCTTGAATAATTCTTTAATCTTATATTAATTATCCATGATTTATATATATTATATTTTTATCTTAAATTGTATTTTTAAGCAAACTATAATGACTTATAACGAGGATTACAGTTTTTTAGTATTGTTTTATAAGATATTCTATTATATTTTAATGAATTTTATGTGCTACATGAATATCTAAGCTAGAAAAAATATCATCAAATAAATAGACATCCTTATTTTAATAAATGGCTCTACATAAAGATATTCTTTATCTCTATCCTCCACTCAAATTACTACCATCTCCAGAAACCATTTTAAGATCACCACCTTCAAATTACTCCAAATCCGTTTCAAGCTGGCATATTTTTAAGCATACTTCATACCATTCTTGGTTATATAGTTCACCAAATAAAATATTTTCCCTTATTGTTTAGCTTTACAGCCAGTGGTTTTAGGCTACATAGCCTATTTTTCCATTTAAGATAATTTTACCTTAACTTTTTTTTGATAGAGATACATCTTTTATTTATCTTAGTTAACAATCTTAACTTATTAAAGATCCTAACGAATCTGTTTTTGGTGTATATTGACAATCCATTTCATTCAGTATCGAGAGTAGCAAAGCAGTTTTACCAGATCCTATTAATTTAAAATAAAATTTGAAGTGATTAGAAAGGTAACACAATTAATTTATTACCTATTTCTCCAACAACATAATTTAAAGACCCTTTTTAAATTATGAGATTTTCAATTTTCAAAGTAAATAAATAGTTTTTAATTTCATTTTTCGAACAAATTTTATCATCTGTTTTTTGATCGCTCTGATAGATTTTTATGTTTTTGTTTGGCTAAGAAAAGTTTAAATTTTCTGAATCTGATTAAGAACCACTTTTACTTGGCCAACTGAATGATACTTATTATAGGTGAATAGCTATATTTTACAGGCTTTCTTCTATATTTGATTGAACTAATACAAATAAATTTATCAATTTAATATCTTGTTTTTATCTATTTATTTATTTACCTGTTTATTCTTCTATTTCAGGTTAATTTAAAAAGACTTTGATGCGGTTGTAAGAAACTCTGCTTTAAGCGATTTATTCTATAGTATGAAGAATTATCCCTAATGGATACGTTAAGCTACCGAACAGTGCAATAATTGTAAAAATGTTAGAATCTTTTAGATTGTTTCCTTGATCTAAGTAGCCTTTTAAAAAAGTATACAACAATATAACTTTTAAGGACTACCAAAAAATTGTCAAAATGCCATCAAGAACTTTTAAAAAGATTAAGTTTTTATACTCACGATTTCTAATGGAGTTTATTTTTTACAAAAAAATATACTCCCAGCTTAGATACTTAATGCTCTTGATTCCTTCGATAACATCTTTCGTTAATGTGGCTCTCTCATCTTTTATCTTATACATCAACTCTACTGCAATCTAAAAAATAAAATTAATAATATCCTTAAACGAATAAAACCTTACTCCAACTAGTAGGCCGACAATCATATTAAACACAAAGGCGCCTATTAAAATATATAATCCATTTTTAATCGCGCTTCCAATCTTATAGTAAATAAGGAGTACTATTACAATTATAGAGACAATACTAGAAATAGTCTCTATAAGTCCATTGTATAATTGTAGTAAAGTTTCCACATCAACAGTCAAAATATTATTTATATCTGGGTTTTTTTCTGTACCAAACTAAGAATCATTATTATTGTTGTTAGGTTTAGATGCATTCTAATTTGAATAAATCTTCAAACGCAGTGATTTTTAATAGACTAAGTATTAAATCGAAGTCTTGCATTTAGCATGCCATTTATTTCCTTACCATTAATACTAAGTCTGCACAATAGATTTTAAAAAATAATTTATCATTATAGCTACTAGCATGAGCGAAATATCTAGTTATTGTTACTATCCTTCATTGAAGTCTTTCAAATACAAAGTTATTTCATCTAAAATAAAAATACCTAAAAAATTGAGTGCGTTTGCTAACAAAGAAAGAAGCAGTCCATTTATTAAATTCTTTCCTGTCATATGACTGAATAATTTATATAAATTGAATTTTTCAGCTTCAAAAAAATGCTAATTTTCTTCTCTGTAACTCTCCAATTTTTTAATTAATGCTGTCACCTCTGTTTCCTAGGTGATGTATTACTCTATATCTTTGCATTGAATTTATTAATCGCTTTTTAAATTTTTAACTTATTTGATTAAACCAGTTAAACGAGTAAAAAAAATGTTATGGTTCTTTATCGCTTCAAGCCTCGGTTTTGTTTCATAACTTTATGAAGATTATTATTTCATTTTAAATTATCAAAAATATAATAAATATTTTTATGTTATTTTATGATATTTTTTTTGTTTATAGGATTCTTTTTTTTATATTAAAAATTAAGAAGTTTCTGATTATCTTTATGTGTTTTTGTCATGAATAAAAAAGAAATTATTGTAAAATATTATGAATACTGTTTATTAAAAAAACTATAAATTTGTATCTAATACTTTTAAATTACTACTATTAGTTAATGAATTATTGACAACATATTTATTTGTTAACTATATTGAAATAAATGCATTTTGTTAATCAAAAAACTAGTAACTAGTGATTTATTAATTACTAATTATCTAATAAAAACTGACAATTATTAAAGCTAGATCAAAATTGATAAAATGAGTGCAACTGAGGAGGGAAAAAAAAATTATATTTTTAAAACATAAAATAAAAATTCAGATTAATTTGATAAAACATCTTTTAAATATATTTTATTTTACTATTTAAGTAAATTAATTTAATACTTAAAATAATTAAATAATTTATTTATTTATTCAATTATTTTACTTGTTTAAAGAAAACAATATTAAAGCTAATCTTGAATCTCAATTTATGAAAATTAATTTTTATTGAATTTATAAACATTTTTTAATGATAATACTTTTCTTTAAGGCTTAAGTGCATTTTTGAATTATCTCTTTTAAATGTAATAAAGATAACTTTCATTATGCTAAATAATATTAATTCAAAAAAATATTCGCCCTTAATAGTTTGTTTTGAATCATAAAATTAAATGTTTGAGAAAAAAAATTAATTTGTATTTAATGAAATTTATAAAAAAATATTTTTTCATTATTTTTTATGTTTATAAATAACATACTTATTTTAATTATTTAACATATTTTATTAAGTTTTACAACAATTTTCATATTCTTTCCTCAAGCTTTTTAATTTTAAATTGACATAATAAATCTAGAACTTACTTAATACACATAAAATTTGGTTAATTTTTTTGTAATTATAGTAGCCTAGATTAATGACGAATGGTATTGCAGTTGAATCTATTTTTTAAAATTTAAATCCAAAAATATCCAATCTACAAATTTAAAAAAATAAGCAGTTAGCTTTTAATTATTATTTACAGCTTTTCAATTTTCTTATATTTGTCTTTATTTTTTAAAAACTTTTAGTATCCAAACTAAATTTACATATAAAATGCAAGTTTCTTATTACAAAATTTTGCTAGAGATTCTTATTATGTCTAATAATAAATGCATATTTTATTTATAAATGCTAAATAAATCTCAATTTAAATTACTTTATCTTATAGATCTTGAAAGTATTTCACTTTAATAAATAAATTTATAGAATTCAACCATAAACTTTTACTTATTTTTAGAAATGGATATTTATTGTTGTGCCATATTTTTGAAAAACTTTCTAAATTTAAATGGTTATCTAATCCATACAGTATTTTAAAAATATATAATCTAAAGCTATTTGCTACTATTTGACTTCTATCTATTGAAAGCAAAGATAAAATGAATAGTAAGCCCTGCAATTCCTTCATTTGTTTATAATCACAAAGATTGTTTTTAATTTTTCAACTACTTACATGAATCAATTATATATATATATCTATCTTTATTAATTATGTTTTTGAATTTTATTCATCAAATAAATATATTCCTATTATTTTGTACCAATTAATAAAAGAAAGGAGAAAAAAATAAATAATAAACCCAGTTTCATCTCTTCATTCATTGCCTGACTATTTCCCTCTAAATTTAATAATTTCAAAACTCCCGAACCAATTTTGAGTTAAATTATTAATTTTTCAATTTAAAATTAATTAAAACACCAGTGGAATCATGAATAATAAGAACTTATAATTAAGCGTAAAATATATTTATTTCATTTAATTGGTAATTATTAATTCACAAATATTATATTATTTAAGGGGGATGCAATTGCCTGAATGCTAATAAATTTATTGAAAATTTACAACATAAGTGCAGGACAATAGAGAGTCATAAATTTATTAACTCTCAAATTACCCCCTAATTATTTAATAAGGTAAATTATTAATTTGATTGTTTAACCAGTAAAATTGATCTATTTGATTATTCTCTAAGCCTCATTGATCTGTATTTTTCCTTTCTAATCGTTATTTGAAAATCAAATTTATTTATAAAAACTGTCTTATTCTTATTTGTAGAATTCTACAATATTTTTAAGGTACTTTACTCTTATGATAATAATCTTAGTTTTAATATTATAAGTTAATTATGAATTTTATTTTTTATAACTATTTATAAAATGTCTTAATTATTTTTTGCATGAATAAGTGTGCCTTATTTTTGGTTATTTTATTGAATGAAATACTATAAATGTTATTAAATAGTTTCTAATTCCCTGAGAATTAGAAAAAAGCCCTAATGAAAGGAAAAATCAAGTTATTCAATAAGAAATTAGAAATTAATTTTTTGGTATTTGAAAAAAAAAATTGAAATTAATTAATTTTGATAAATGAATATGAAATAGCTAGCTTTAATATTTATATCTAGTTATTTTATTTAATATAATTTAATATAAAAAATCTAAAATCAAAAATTAAAACCATAAAAAAGAAACAAGAAATGTAAATTCATAGGTCTAAAGTTTTACTTATTATACTTTTACAAAGTAAAATTTAAATTAGTAAAAAAAAATAAACTAATATATTTCAAATATAAAATAGCTTTAAAATGTGTATGCGATACTTGGAATAGCTGTTCAGACTATAGCTTTAACTTTGGCTTCAGTAGTGGAAGTGGTAAAAATATAATTTATTAGTATCTCCTCAAATTAATTTTTAATATAAAAACTAAAGATAATATGTGCTTGATTTTGTTAAAAAATGTATAAGATTCTTCTGCTCTTTCATAAATTACAAAATATTTTTCAAATTCAAATTGTTTAAATAGTTCTTAAACTAGTTTTGATCCTTCTATGAATTACTTAACAGGAAATGATTGTACTTCTAATTAGCCAATTGTAATATAAAATACTGAGTAAAATATCTGACTTTATTTTTAAAAAATAATTTTTTATTATTGTTACAAAATAGCATGCCATTAAAAATCCATATATAATTCATTTTATTAAAAATTTTAATAATTAATTAATTTTTTTTACAACTTCATTTTATTTTTTTATTATGAATTTATAACTATTTAGCTTACTTTTTATTTTTTAAAAAGCACTAAAAGTATTTTCTCTGTAAATATAGCAATTTAAATTACAATAAATACAAATTAACCTATAACTGATTAATTGATTATAACTGTAAATGGATAAACTCCTTCATATTCAAGCTATAGTGCTTGTTTTACTAATACTATTTGCAGCGCCTAAGTTAGTTTTAATACTCCAGTTAATAAAAACTCTTTTTAGATTGTCATAAATCCTTATGGTTAAAATTAATAGCCATTTGCAACATACATTAATTATATAGCAGTTGGAGTATAATATGTAAATTAAATTTTTAATATTAAAATAAATAAAAAAATATGAATTTTAATATTTTTACTTGATTTTATACCTTATATTAGCACATTTTTATTAAATAAAATTGGATTTACTTTATATTTTTTTATTTAAAAATATTCATTTAAGATTTAATTTATTTGTATTATAAAAGTGTGGAAGTGGTTGTAAAACATGTGAATTTAATGGAGGTTGTTGTGATCGTGGTTATTATTCAATAACTTTATAGAAATGCCAGTCTTGTAACATATCCTGTAAAGCTTGTGATGGACCTGGACCAAACAATTGCCTATCTTGTAAATCTGGGTTTTATTCACAAGCTAATAAATAATGTGTATCATAATGCTATCCTTCAGAATATCTTAATTAATAAACTTGTTATTTGTGTGATTAAAGCTGTGCAACTTGTGATGGACCTAGCTCAGGTAGCTGCTTGACGTGTAAATAGGGTAAGTATTCTTAATAAGCAACAAAAACATGTGTTGACAATTGTTAAGCAAATCAATTTGCTGATTAATAAAATGTATGCTAATAATGCGATTTGACATGTGCAAGTTGTGATGGATCTACTTCAGCAAACTGCTTATCTTGCAATTAAAATAATTATCTCTACAATAAGAGTTGTGTTTAAGTTTGCCCTAATGGATTTTAAAGTAATTCAACTTAAAAAACTTGTGATTCTTGCTAATTTAATTGGCTTCCTCAGTGTAACTTATGTAAATATAGCTGCTAGCTTTGTACAACAGATTAACTTTTAACTCATCAATGTAGCAGATGTTATATAGAGACAAGATAATTAATTCAAAATCAATGCGTTTGCTTAAATCAAAAAGATAATAGAGATATTTTTTATCAATGCAGCTATTAAGATATAGCAGTCCTTGATGCTAGATTAAGTGCAACAACTCCTTTGCTGACAATCGATTTTGGATCTCCATTGAAAAGTTTAACGTCAGCTACACCATAGTCCTTATGCTAATAAATTTTTATTAAAGATACTTATGACATTCTAGGTACAGATTCTTAATGCACAATCAATGGATAATACATTTTAGTTAATTTAGGTACAAAAGTTGTATTTTTATACAAACTAAATTATATTAATTATCAAATTTATTTAATAAAAAGGAGATTCATCTAAAATAATGGAAAATAATTTAATTTTTCTCAATCCCGATACACTCTCATTCTAAGATTATAATACTTAAATAAAAAAATTTTATCGAAATGTAGTTTTCTAAGACTCTCCTGCAAATCCCTAGCTTTAATTTATCTACAACAACATAGAAAATAGCTGCAATAATATAAATATAACACTTTACAATCTTCAAAACGATGCAGGAAGAAAATATAATTCTATAAATTGGAGTTTAAAAGAAGTAATAGGTTAAATAACTACTGAAGAAAAAAATAATATCTAAAACATATTATAGCAAGCTAGCTAAAATACAAATACAACCTTAATAATACCTAGTTAACTTATCCCTCCAGATCTTAGTTTAACAATAAAATTGAGCTATTAGCTTAAAGTTAATACAACTGGTTAACAAACATTTACTATACTTTATCAAAAGTAAAAATTTATTAGAATCAACTATTTGTAATCTGTTTATCCTCCAATTTATAGGTAAATATTTTTATTATCAATAAATTAAAATAAAACATATAAACATAATAATAGATTTATGAGCTTATATTTCTATTTTTAATTTTTCATTGAGAATTGTGAGCTAGGTTAAATTGTATTATTTAACGAACCAGTTGATTTGTAGCTGATTTCAAACTAACTTTAGCCACAACTAATTAATAAATATAATTAATCCAATTTTGAGTACAACATACCTCCTTATTCCTTAGCATCTAAATAGAAGTTTAATATTAGCTTATTTTTTTACAAAATTATAATGTTGATACTTTTTTATTCATTTTTATAATTAAAATTCTATAATAAAGTTAACTCTTAAATTGAGCTCTGATAATAATGTTGCTAATATTTACAATATTTCAATTGATGTCCAAATTAAGGATTTATTTTTGTAAATCATTGGAGGTTAAAGCTTTTATGTGGGTTTTCAAAATAAACTAGATTTGAATACTGTTTTCAGAGATTATGAGGTTTAAGATCCTAATTCACCTCAAGGAATAATTTTTACTTGGAGATGCAAGAGTCTAACTTCAAGTGATTAAATTTGTTACAACTATAACAATTAATAAATTTAGATGTAATAAGTAACAAATAGCATAACTTTTCCTCCAAAGACTTTTACAGCATACACTGCATTTGTTTTTACTGTGGTTGGTTAAAAAGATAATAGAAGTATTGAGTACAGTACAACTTGTCTGTTCACTGAATTAGATATTCCTCCCTTATTAGTAATATACTCAACAAAGTTTGTTAGCCAAAAAATAAATTTGAATGATGAATTAAATTTTATTATAAAGTATAATGGAGGTGTTTCTTCAGATACTTTGTCTTATGCAGGAGCTTTACTATATGATAATAATGCGGTTGCGGCAATTAAATTTGATTATTTCTAAGTTAAATTTAGAATTTGGAATTATTTCCAAAATATTATTCCTTCTCAGCCTACAATTTAAATACGTTTTTCAGTATACAATCCATTATATGTTATGCCAAGCTTATCAACCATAAGCATTAATATTAATTTTCCACCAACTAATTGTGTCTTAACAATTAATCCCAATTAAGGATTAGCCCTTTAAACTATTTTTACAATTCAATTCTTGAACTGTTCAGATGAAGATCTCCCTTTGACATACTCATTTTTTTACTACAATAGCCAGGATGATGCTTAGCAAGAATTAGTTTCTCCTTGGAATATAGTGAGAAGATAAATAAAGGACCAGACAAGTGTAAATTCAATTTAAACAATACTACCTAATGGAAACCTTGTAATAATGAGTTAAGTTATGGATTCTTAACTCGGAGTTTATAACACCACTTCTTTAATCCAAGTTCAAGCCTAGAAAAAATCAGTAGATGATTATTATTAATTGATAAACTAACTCACTTCATAAACAATTTCAAGCCCGAAATCATAGATTACATATTAATTGGTAACACTGAGCATAATTGCTGAAGATATATGCAAAAATATGTAATTCTAATTTTTAAAATCAATGAATGATTTAGAAATTCTAATCATTACAAATATTCAATAAATGTCTCTCTAAATACCAAAAATTTCTCTCTTATCTACTTTTGCTAATAAAGTTACAGCATAATTGTCTTAAAAAATTTTTAGCTAGAATCAATCTATCTAAAAAGATTAAAATTTTTACTAAATCAAAACAATAATTAATAACACTTAACTGAGCGTTTAAAATAATGATTATAATCACTTGCAGTAAAATAATGATGTCTAAATTTAGAATCTGGTGGATTGTTTTAAAATTTTAAATTCAAGTGTTACATTGACTACAAATAATTCATAATAAGATTTTTAGAACTATGATAATTTATCAAATTAGATAGGAAATATGTTGTTGGATAATATGTTGCCTAACTCAGGCGAAATCATACTTAATGGTGAACTATCTACACTTCTCTCAGACAAAATAACAAAAAAGAATTTATAAAATTATGCTTCTCCTTTCAATGTAACCTAAACTTAAAATACAACAAGCGTATTTAGTATTACAAGAAATATTTATAAATAGAATATTTATGAAAATACAAAAGGTTTCTAAAATTATGTTAAATAAATAAATTAAATTAGTTCGAACACCACATATGCAAAGAATTAGTTAGTTACAGTCTAGATATTTAATTTAACTTCTGATGAAATGGGAGGATCCTCTCTAGATTTTCCTGGAAATTAGGCTGCTGCCCAAAATAAATAAATCTTAAATCAGTCAACAATAATATATCCATTTAATAATGCAACAACGGACAAGTAATATAATATGACATGTATGCAATAAATTGGTGATTTATGGAGTAAAAATGGTTGTAGTATTCATTAAAATGACCAAAACAACTTTATATGTTTATGTAACTAACAATAGCCCACAACTATAATTTAAGATGTCGATGATATGTTTATAAAAAATTAAAATTTACAAACGGCATTAGGAGAATAAGGAGCATTGAATATAGCAAATTTTAAGAATTTTTATATGTACGCAGTATTTTGGACTTTGCTATCTTTTACATTAATTTAATTTGTGTTATTTTTCGTAGGATTGTATTATGATAGAAATTCTATGAATAAAATGTTTGGCTAAGTTCACATACAAGTTTTAAATAATATATAAGAATAATAGTAACCGTTAGAAGTGGATTTAAAGTTATAGGAAATACCATAATAACAAAACAATTAAGAATATTAAGAAGATGATTTATAATAACAATATACACCATAAACAAATATAGATACTCTGTTAAATTAACCAGTTTCTCAAACTGTTTCTGAAGCATAAAATGTTGGTAATAGATCTAACAAATAAAGAAGAAAGAGAATCTTCAAATTTTAATCTTAACAAAGCTTGAATAATTTATAAATATTTAGAGAATAAAATACTGAAAAGAACGAGCTAAAAAGTGAATCTAACCAATTATAAATAATTAAAGAAGAAATTTGTTTTACTAACAACATCGAAAAAAATAAAACCTCACCAAATTTAGTTTTAGATACTGAATCTGAAGATGAAGAATCTAAACAAATGAAAGTTTATTAGAATCTTTCAAAAATAAAAAAAGTATTAATTTTTCATTAATTTGTAGGGATTTTTTACCTGTATGACATTTTAATGTAAGATTTAGTTTGGTTTATGTAAAAGTTATCCATACATTAACTATTTCTTTGATATTCTAAGGCTTTAACTTGTTAATTTAGCAGATAGTAATTGCTTTGATTAATACCATTTTGCTGAATTGTGCAACAGCAGCTATTACATACACATTTAGAAAGGGCTAAATAGGAAAAACAGTTTCTACATTTTTACAAATAGTATTATGCTTAATATATTTTTATGTAATACTAGCAATATCAAGTGGAAAAACTCCTAGTGAATCAAATGAATTTATTTTATTATTTTTAATCTCTTTTTTAATAGAGATGGTTTTTACTGAGTTAGCTAAATCACTAACAATGATAATAATTATCTTTAAATACACATCTAACAAAAATGAATAAAAAATTTTTAGTAAATTATTTGAATTTTTTTCTCTAAAAGAAACCATATAATAAATAGATTTATGATATATGTTTATATATATTACTGTTAGTTAAATTAGAATTTTTGTATTTGTTTATTGCTGCATAAAGTTTATTTTAATCTTTATTTTTTTCTTATTCATTTTTGACTGATTTTAAATTATTTTAAAAATAATTTATTTTGTTGATTTTTTAGCAGTTGAGTATACGTATTTGTTACTGAATGACATCAATCAATTATTGAGCTTTAAAATGATTTTATTCAAACATGACATTTCCTAACTAATCGAAGTATTGTTTGAGATTAAAAAAATTTTTTAATCAAAACAACAGCAACCTTTTTAATGAAAATTAACTTATAAGACATATTTAATCAATAAAAAAATGATTGATTTTTCTCAATTAATTAATTCAATTAACAAAATCATCCATCAACATTAATCAAAACTCCAAATAATAAAGTACTTAGGATTTAATTTATTCAAATTTTTAACCAGTCATAAATCATTATTCCACCAGTACAAATGGAAACCAATCCCTTTCATAAATATACCTTTTTTAAATAAATTTTATAGCTATAACCTTAAAGAGGAGCTCATAAATTCTTTAAGTAATATAGTTTATAATTTGTATTTAGTTTGAATGTAGATTAATTAAATTATGGAATTTTTTTGTTTATTATTACAGTTTTTAAAATAAAAAATAAATGATAAGAATTAATAGTATATAAACATCAATTTTATATGAATAATAATAAGTTTTCAAATATTTTTTATGAATTAAAAATTTTTTAGAAATGAGCTGATCTCTTTGTAAACCAAATATTTTTTAATATTAAAGGCTGTTAAAAAATAATTTACAATTGATAATTTACTAATTTTTAAAAAATCAATTAATTGAAAAGTAAATTTATTTCCTGTTTATTTTTACCATATTAACAATTTTATATTCTAAGGAGTAATATAATAATGGTAGTTAGTAGCTTTACTTTTTTTCTTAGTAGAAAGTATTCTTGATGATTAAATAGTTTCTCAATAAGCATTTCAAGATATTTATCATTAAGTTAACCTTATAAATAAGACCAAACTCTATGTATAAGAGAGATAGAAGCCCCGAGGTCTACTCATACATGTAACAACTCTTTAAAGTAGAAATTATTTTGTTTATTTTCAGTATGACAGGCTTCTCAATCTTATTGAAATATCTTGCCTTCAAAATAATAAGAACCCGTTTCATAAATAAATTCATGTGCCAATATTTTTGTTAAATATGTGACAAAGATAAGAAAATAAAAGATACAAACAAACCAAACAATTTTATGGATAAAATTTTAAAATATTTTCATTTACTTTTCATTTTTAAATTTTTACTGAAATCAAATATATCCAGAGGCCATTTAAAAATCTTATCATTTTAATATGGTTATCTTTTTTTTTAAAGGCATTTGAAATATAAATATTTAAATTTAAAATTATTATCTTAGAATAGAATTTATAATTTAATTTATTATTACCACAATTAATGATGAGTATTACAATATTTTTGAAATTTTTAAAGATAAAATATAAAATTAATAATTTATCATTAAAAATATTGAATGTTAATGTTGTAGAAAATTTTAGGTTGCTCTATATAAATATTTATCAAATTTTATAAAAATTGGAATTAAATTAAATAAAATTGTGTTAATAAATGAAAATCTACTGAACTTAGATTATTTATTTTTTAAAATATTAGATTATGTATAATATTTATTTATTGAAAATATTTATTTGATTTAAATCAAATTTAAAGTTATTAATAAAATTTTTTATAATTAATTAATCTAAAATAAATATACAATTAAAAACAACGATATCTAAGAAGTAACTTAAATTTATTTAAGAAAAATTTAAAATTAATTTTATTGATTTAAAAGATTTAGTTTCCCTTTTAAAAATGAAAACTTCACACGTGTGTACAATTTTTATATGGTTTAGCCTTTTAAATAATAAATCATATTTGTCTTAAAATATTAATTATAAAAGTCTTTAATTAGATACTAACCAAATCGTTTTCTTAAAAAATTTGAGAATATTTTATTAAAAGGTAACATAATTAAGGAATCTAAAGGAAAATTATAATTTCTGTAGATTTATCAATACCAAATACAAACAAAATTTAATTAATATTAAAAAATTTAGGTTAAATTTAATTTTTTCAAAATACTAATCAAATTATTGAAAATTAATTTTGTATTTCACTGTAATTATTTCACTTTTTTGATTGCTAATTTTAATGTTAGTGACTATTATTTTATTAATTTGAGAAAAATGTTTGGTAAATAAATGTAATGATTGATTAGAGAATATATCAAAATTTAAAAATGTAAGCACATTAATATAGGAAAAATCAAAATATTAATTTATATCTAAAATACTTTGCCTGTAATTATTTAAAATTATAGTGGATATAATAAACTTACATTGGTACTATTTTCTATTACCTCACATAAAAATTAAAATAATTAAAAATTACATCATACACAATAAAAGATTAGTTAAAAATAAGAAATTTATTATCAAATAGCTAGTTTTAATAGAGTAGATTCAAAGTTAGTGCAAATATTTAGTAATTGTAAGTAATCAATATCAGAAACTTTTATATCTAAATAATTATAAGATTGAGTGATGTTTTACAAATTTAAAAAAATTATGAAATTTTAATTATTTTTTAGATTATGATTATTCAAAATCTATTCAGTTGCCTGAAAATAAGATCTGGAAAAGCTTTAATTTCTTATAACAACTTAGTGATACAACAAAAAAAAAACGATAATTCATATTTAAATAACTCTCCCACTTTAACAAGATAGAATATTTGAAGAATTAATTAATAAATGATTTGTTTTCTTCAATTATTTTATGAATATTGATGATTTTAGGAATTATATAAATAAATTACTTTAAGTGAAAGATATAAGAACTAAAGCAGAATATACCAGTTTTAAAAATTTTTTAAAGATTATCTTAAGAAAATAAATTCAAATGCAAGTTTCATAGCTTTATGTAATAAAATTAGTACAGAATGATAAATGAGGGAAATTTAATTGAGAAAATTCTTATATTTTTTTATATTTTTTAAATTAAGATAACTAAAATAATTTATTTAATTTCTTATTTTAATATTATTGATATCTAAAACTAACTATCATAATATAATTTAAAAGCATCTCATTATGCTTCAAGCTTTTCTTTTTAGTGAATCTAACTAAAATATTCCAGTCAAGTTTTGATTTAGAAGCTGTAAAGGATATTGAATAAGAAGTAAATATCCACCAGAAAAATAGATTTGTTATTTGCTTAACTTTACATATTATTTCAAGAAATTATCATGAATATTTATAGGATGCTACATCAAATATTTTAAAAAAGTATCTTTTACTACTAAAATATATAATACTTTTAATTAAAATTTTAAGGAAAAAGATAGTTATTTGAAATAATGAATTTGGTAGATGCTGTAGAAAGCTCTAAAATTCATTAAGAATTCATGTAGCATTTGAAATATATTAATGAAATCATTATAAATTTTATAGGTTTATATTTTATTCATTTATTCTTTCCTACATAATGTAATCAGCATGAATAAGTTTGTAAGTTAAATTGGGTCGTATTTTATAAATTACATTTTTTAGAAATTAAATTGGAAGGATTTTTATAATAATAAATAATTTATTTAATAATTGTAGGTAACTTGAATGAAATGAAAAATAATGCATACCCGATCTAAATTAACAAATTCAGTTTTGTTGAACGATTTGTTTTTAATCAAAATCAGTGGTAAACCTTATTAAAAAAATGTAATTTAGCTTTTTTGATTTCTAAAAAAATTCTATAGGAAGAAAAGAAAATAGGAATTAATATAATCAGAACAGTTTACAGTCTATTTTATTTATTTATTCATTATTGAATGAGTAATAAATTCTGTAAATAAAAAGATGAAAATTTAAAATTAAAATATTTTATGATTGATATAATGATTTAGTTAGGTAAAAAATTTAAAATATTTTAAAAATCCTTCTTGAATAAATATATTTTTAAGTTATGTTTATAAAAATAAAAATTATCTTTATTTCTTTTATTAATAAAAAAAATGTAGTTTACTTTTTATAATCAAAATAATTCAAAAATTATTAAAGTCAAAATACATATCTAAATTCAATTGAATTTGTATTTAAACATTTTCGAGATTTTTGTTAAGAATTTTGTAAAAAAATTTTTTGCTGCAAAATATCATATCAAATCATTATTTTTAGATTTATAAATTAAGTTAATTTTAATAAAAAGTAAACTGTAAAATAATATTTTTCCATACTAAATCTGATGGATTTTTTGATGAATAAATTTATTAAGTCATATTTTAGTTTAGTAAGTAAACACATAACAATAAAACCTAAGAAGGAATTCTCAAAATAAAATAATAAATATTGTATAAAAAAACACATTAAAATAGAAATTAAATTCTCATAATAATAATTATTAACAAATCATATGCTTATGTATTTCATAAAACAAATTTTATTTATTCCAAACGCCCAAAAAGTAATTTAGTTAACCTATTTTTTTTTTTAAATTTATTTATAATATCATAAACTTTTAATACTGCTTTTTAATCAAAATATTTATCAAATACCTAAAATGAATTTAATAAACGAAATGATTTAATTCCTACCCATTTAAAAATGCTAAAAAGCGCATTAAAACTACTTAAAATAGACCTTGATAAAAATTAATTCATATAATTTCAATAACGTTGATGATATCTCTAGTAATCGATTTGAATATTACAAATATTTGATCTCTCATATTTATTTATTCTTCTAAATATATTTTTTACTTTTTGCATATTTTAAAAATAGAGTATAATGAGAATTCTTAAATCTAATTAATGAAATGAGCAAATCATTTTTGAAAATTAAGACTAAGGTGCGCTTTGTGCACACGGATATTATTTCAAATTTAAAATTATTAGTAAAAATATTTTTTAATAAAAAAAGTTAATATGAGGTATCTCAAAATTATTTAATTTATATTTGAAAATATACTAGGAATTATACTTTTAAATACCTTAAATGAGCAAAAAAGAGCCATAGCTATAATTTTAATTTATGACTAAATTTGTTAAAAATAAAATATTTAAATATATATTGAAAATATTTTATGTTTTAACAATTAGATATTTTTTAAATGGTAAATTCATTTTGTAATCTGTATAATTAATTATCTTTAATCAATTTGTCAGACTTTTATTTTTTCAAAATATTACTCTCAAAATTGTTCAAGTTTTACTAAATATTCATATTTAAGTCATAAAATAATTAAAGATAATAATGGTTAAAATTTTAGATTATGTTATTTAATATGTGTTGAAGGATTTTTCTGTCTTTTCTTTTAATAATTTTAAAATAATACTAAATAATTTTACATATAAATTTTGTTTTTTTCTTTTTTGTTGTGAGATCATTTTTGAAAAATTAACTAGAACCATGAGGAAAGCATTTTGCTTATTTTTATTAAAATTGTATCTTTTACTAACATCAAAACAGTATATTTTACTAACATTAAAACAGCAAAAAGCATAATCAATATTATGCTTTAATAAAGTAGTTAGTTAATTGAAAAATTATTTGATATATGTAAAAGTGTTTAGAATTAATTAAAAAACTAAATCTAATAAGATTGAAAGAGTAGCTAATATAAATCTAGTGGAAAATAATTATTAATTTACTTTGATTACTAGTATTATTATCAATTTATTGTAGTGATTTGTTGGTAAAATCAAAATTACTCACATAAGACTATGAAAAGAGCTGTATTATAATCAACTGAATTAGAATTTCAAATTTTCAAGGCTGAAAATAAGCTAAGATTTAAATGATTCACTTACTAGAAATAAAAATATACATAATAATGATTGAAGGTTAAAAACAAAAATATAAATAAATTTTTTTTTTGCTAATTTCTACACAGTTTAAAAAAGTAGTACGAATTTTTTCGATAGACTCTTCACAAAGTAATTAATTATTACTTCAAATATTTTTGTGTAAAACATTAATTTTTTTATCAGAAACTGGATATTTCGCTAAAGCCATTAGTTATTTTGAGCAAATAAATTAGCTTTAAAAACACCATAATTAAAAAAAAATTTATATTTCTAGTTTTTTCATGTTTTTGGCTTCAATTTAATCAATTAAAGATATAAAAATCATACTAATCATTTTTAATAATTTCTTTACTCTACTTTAACCGAAAATTTACTCAATTAAAATAATCTATATGTTTGAATTTTTATAAATTTTAACAATATTTAAACTCAAAGCTTGAATGAATTATTTTACTGATTTATTAAAAAATGATCTAAAAAATATATTTATTTTTTTATTTTTGTTTTCTGTGTATTATTTACCTTTTATTTATGTAACTAGTATTTCTATATTGCTTAACTAGCGACAAGTATAATTTTATTGCTTTATTTCTTAAATAATTATAGTACTACAACATAATTACATTGAATATTTTTGTATATTAAAAAAAAACAATTACGAAAGTGATTTAAAAAATACAAATTTGACTAATTATTTTTATTCAGGAGAAAAAAAGTGTAAATTAGATATTTGAATACAAGTTAAGCGAACTGATTATTTTATATTTATTCAGTTTTGTGTTTAAATTGTTATTAATGTTTTAAATTGAGTTGCAAATTTATGTATTTAGCAAATCTAAATATAAATCAAATCAGGTTAATTTTCACTGGTTACTTTAATTTTTCAAAGTAAAATCTGTAAGTATTTAGTACTAGTTTTAACATGTTCTACAATGTCTAGATTTAATATAAAAAATAACATAAAAACTAGACATATAAAAGTAAGGCTTTTAGAAATTATCTATTTATTATTTTCCTTCTTAAAAGTAAATCGAATTCTAAATAATGGCAAGTACTTTTTACATTTTATTAGTAAAAAAAATACAAATTAATATATGATGTGATTGAATTATTTTATTTTAGCTGTAATTAAAATCGAATTCCTTATCGAAATATAAAATGAAGTACCTAATAACTTTATAATTATATTTTTTAATTCTAAGATAATTAAATTGCTAAATGGTTTGTTCTAACTATAACTTCTATATTTAGAAATAGATAATTAATTAATTTATAATATTAAATTATGAAAGATTTAATCAATAAAAGGAGCATATTTTGTGGTTAAAAAATGGTTATTAATACTTAGATATATGAAAACAAATATTTCATTTTTTTGATTTTAAGTTCGAGAAAATAAAGGATATGTTTTTTATTCAGTATAAATTGTAAATTTTTAAAAATTAAAAATTTAGGATTTAAGATAGAAGAAGAATTAATTTCCAAAATACTCTATTAGAATTTATACCTTTAAATATTTGCTTGTATCTTGCTTAATTATTTTGTGTAAACTTAATTTTTTAATTACCTTTCCCAATCTTTTAGATAATAAATTTATTAAACAAAATCTAAAAATGTAGAGTTGAATATCAATTTAAATAGCACTTTTTTTATAAAAAGTAAAAAATAGCTTGATTTAAAACTTTGAAAAGCTATTATGAATAGAATAAAAATAAATTGTAAACACTTTTTACACAAAATACTTTTATTAATAGTTAGAGCTTCATTGTAATAGTTTTAATAATGTAATAATCCTAACTAAGTTGCAAAAATTCTAATAGCAACATTATTTTATAATTATTGAATGTATTAAGTAATAGATAGATAAATCAAAGAATCTAGATTGGTTGTTTGATTCAGTGATTAGAAATTTTTTAGATTACTATTTTACTGAACGAAAAAAAACTAGTTGATTAAATATCATTAAGGATAAAATTTATTCTTTTTAAGGTAGCGTGTGTGGAAATTAAAACATTTTTGAAAATAAAAATATCATTAAAAAAGAGTATTGGAAGAGTAAATAATTAAGATTGAATTAAAACTTACATTAAAATTAATAAAGAGAGGTATTCACCTTAAAAAATGCATAATGGTATTTTTATAAATTTTGGCCACACAAAATTAAAAGATTTTGACAAAGTCTATCTATTTCTTTTTACTTTATTTTGATAAAAAGATAAAAAGAGTATGAAATAGCACTTTTAATTTATAGCTACAGTAAAAGCGAAATTTATTTTATTCGTACTTTTATATAAATTTGATCCATTATTTAGCATTCAATTAAACTGTATAAAAGTGACTGTAAATAGAATCCTTGTAAGGTGTGAATGTAAGAATGATTTAAAAAATCAAAAATAAACAAATTTGATTTCTGAAATCAATTAATAACATTTTACAACTACTTAAATTAAAATGGTATAGAATTTTATTAAAACTATCTTTTTTTTGAGATTTTATAAACAAGATTTTGTTTTTAAGATTTTTTCTCCTTATGGAAATTCAAAATTTTTGATGCGGTAAGTAAATTAATCTAAGTAATTAACAATTTTCTTTACATTTTATCACAAAATAAAAACCGAGTACTAATTAAAAAAAGCATAAGTCATAATAATTTGTTATACTCTAAATAGTTCTATTAAGGGTGACAAAGGTTATTTATTTATTTAATAGGATTGCAGCTGATAAAAAATGGATTTAATATGAAAAAAAGAAACTGTGTTAACAATTTGAGAGGCTCCTTAATTACTTTTGAAGACAAAATAATAGTAATTTCTTCCAAAAAATGAAAAGTTTCTTATATATTTAAAATTACAGGGCAGAGTAAATTCAATTTATATTTCTTTCACTCTCACTGAGCTCAAAAATAATAAGTAATTATAATAGGGTGAGGTAATAAACAATAAAAATTAAAATTTATAAATTATGTAAATGCTAAGTGGAAGAAAACGCTTTCCTTAAATTAAATAAACTCAAATACGAATTTATTAGCTAAAAAAAACAATGACTGAGTAGAGGTAAGATACTATTTTGAGTGGCAGATGAAATTATTATAAAAATAAAAAAACCTTTAAATATAATTTTTTTATCAATATCCTGATATATCAAGATGGTTATAGCTGCTTAAATATTTCAATAATAAAGCTATTATTAAGATATAATATAGTTAAGTACATTCATATTTCTTTTACTATTTTTTGAATAAAATAAATACAAAATAACTCAAAAAACTTATATGAATTAATTAAATAAGTTTCTTCTAATTGATTAGTTGATTGAATTTCTTTTTTACTTAGTAGAAATTTTATAAACGAATAAAATATAAGCTTTTTTAATTATTAAATATGAACTCTATTTTTAAATTATAAAATTGATCACTTTACTAGGATTACTTTTTTGAAATTCTAAAACATAAAAAGACATGAAAAAATATTATAAAGCTTGGCAAATTATTTTAGTTATTTTTTGGAACTTTGAAAATGAATAAAAGCTCTAGTTTACTATGATTAATAATGACTATTAAATGGAGTTTTTACCTCATTAATAAAAAATATTACTTTAAATTTATTAGATTTCCTTAAATAAAAGCAAACTGTAAACTCTTTTATTACATACAAAAATAATGATTTTACCTCTTACCAATTCTATTAATTCTATTAGGTAGAGTCATAAAAGATTAATGAAATGCAAATGATACTAAAAAATTAAGGGAATTATTTTAATTTTTTAAGAATCAAAAAAGAATAAGTACAAACAATTATTATGAAATCTATTAAAAAAACTAAAATTAAACTATTTGAAAATTTAAATCTACAAGATTGATTTAACTCAAACATATTAAAAAAATAATATATTTGAAAGTAACAAAAATAGATTTTTGAAAAGAAAAAAAAAAATCTAATTAATTTAAATACTTTCTTTAGATGTGTAACATTTATTAATTGTAATATAAACTAAACTAAATATAAGCTATCCTTAGTAAGAATCAATTATTACTAAGAATTTATGAAATTGCTTTAGAATATTTGCCTTTGTAAATTAATTCATATTTTACAGAAGTAATTGGTAAAATTTTTTGGAATTCAAGATAATATTTAATAACATTTTAAAAGAAAGAGAGGTTCAATAGAATTAAGATTTTATGCATGTATTCTAAATTAATTTAAGCAAAATACTATTTTTTTTTTATAGAATGTAAACAAAACAGAGGTATTAATAAGTAAAACTAAGATTAATTTTCAAAATGATTTAAGATATTATTTTTTTTAGCATACAAATTATAATTTCATAAACAAACTTTTTCAATGTGAAACATTTTCAATTAAGTATTAATTTTAGTTGTATTAGATAAATTATGGTTAAGCTAATTTATTCTGCTTTGACTGTATTCATCTTTGTTTTTGAATTTACAACTATTTTGATGGTTTTAAAGTGTTTAATATCTAGAACGGGTGCTTTAAAAATAAATATTAAGAATATTTTGATTTAAAATAAAAATTCCCATTTGAAATAGTTTCAATCAATATTTAGATTTTATTCGTAATTACTGATTTAATTAAGCTTTTTGAAAGGTTTGATAATAATGAAATTACATATTTCTTAGCATTTCTGCTATCTAAAAGCAAGTGAGGTGAAGAGTTTGTATTAGCCATACTATGACAATATTTATATTTAAAGGTGATAATCTCATTCAGAGTAGTTTAAAAACACATTTTTTTCAGTATCAACCAGTAGTCAGAGTTTGTATTAACTAAAAACTTTGAGTATTTTTAATTATACTCAAAGTAAAATAGGCTAATTTTTTGTATCAAAAGTTAGCTAAAATTAGAAAATATTACTCATTTTTTAGTATTTTTAAATTATAGTATTAACTTTGTACTACTGATTCTCACTGTACTATATTATTTAATTTTTAAGGTTGATAAAATAAATAATTTGATACAAGTAAGAATAACCAAGGAAATTGTAAAATAAATACTCCAATATTTCATTTTATCCTTGTGTTAAAATTGATAATACTTTATTTAAAATAATAGATATTTAATTAATAGTCGATCTATAATATTTTAAATTGAAATTCCTACACTAAAATCAAATATCATTTATTCATTTTTAAGCTAAAATGACTAATTTATACATTACAAAAATATGATAAATTATATAACTTAACTAATTATTTAGAAGTACTCCAATATTTCATTTTATCCCTGTATTAAAATTGATAATACTTTATTTAAATTAATAGATATTTAATAAATAGTAGATTTAAAATATTTTAAATTGAAATTCGTTTACTAAAACCAAATATCATTTATTTATTTTTACACTAAAATGATGAATTTATACAAGATAAAAATCTGCTAAATTATTTAATTTATCAAATTATTTTGAACTGACTAAAACACTTCTGTCTTATAGATGCAATATAGCCAGTAATTATTATAAATTACATTGTTAAGTATTAGCATTTCAGTATAAAATTTATACTAATTCAGATATGAAAAGCAAAATTATTTTTTATCAATAATTAATAAATTAGATTTACAAAAAATAAATAAATATTTTTTCTTTGATAATAAAAACTAAAATGAATTTTAAAAATACAAATCTTTATGCTTGTTTCATACATTTAATTTTGTGAATTAGATATTATTAAAAAAATGAAAATAAATTAAGATTAGGTAATCAGAGTATCCTTTCTGCTTGCATTCTGAATGTAAAATATCCTTCTAAGATATAAAATAAAACTATATATTTGTTTTTATTCCACAACTATCATTTTAAAGAGAAAAGCACAAAACAAAAATCAAGATATTAAAAGAAATGGCTGACGAAAGAACTTTCATCATGATCAAGCCTGATGGCGTTTAAAGGGGTTTAGTTGGAAACATCATTTCCAGATTTGAAAATAGAGGTTATTAATTGATTGCCATGAAATTCTAACTTGCTACCAAGCAAATCTTAGAAAAGCATTATGAAGAACATATTAACAGACCTTTCTTCCCATCTCTCCTTAAGTTTATGCTTTCTGGTCCTGTAGTCCCTATGGTTTGGTAAGGTAAGGATGTTGTAAAACAAGGAAGAGCCATGCTCGGTCAAACCAACCCTTTAACCTCTGCTCCTGGAACAATTAGAGGTGATTTTGGTATTACTATGCAAAAGAATTTAGTTCATGGATCTGATTCAGTTGAAAGCGCTAAAAGAGAAATCGCAATCTGGTTCTAAGATTCTGAATTGACTCACTGGAAGCCTGCTCAAAATGCTTGGGTTTATGAGTGATATAAGTAGAAAATAAACAAGAAATAGATAAAAATTTTAATAATAGTTTGATTTATATATTAAATAGCTATTTTGAAATTTATATATGTAAATAAGGTTTCCATTCATTCGCACTTTACTTCTTGCTTCTAAATTACTTTAAAAGCTTAAAGCAAATACTTAAAGATTCATTCATAATTTAATTTAGTTGGTTATAAATAGAAATAAAGAAAGATATGAGAAAATTCTTTTACATCTTCTCTTTTTCAAAATACTTTGTGTAAATTTTTAAAAAACAAAAACACATAGAATTTTGAAAAGAAAAATTGTTATTTTTAATTAGATTTGCACAACAAAAAAAACATTTGAACAAACATTTTTAATTTTTGAAAATCACACTGTAAATGAATATTACCTATTTTATCATTGATAACTTCTGCTTACCTCAAAATAAGTAAAGCAATTTCTTTCTATATTCAGTTTTTTAAATATTTCTTGTTGTAAGATAGAAAAGATAGACTAAATTAAATTCTTTGCATATCTTAAATTAAGAAATAAATTATTTAATATTTAAATGTCAAGAGTTTTTTTTGAATGTGGTGGATAGCAGCATATTTGATAAATATGCTCAAATATGATAATTATTAATTGATTGATTACCCCATCTCAACAGAAAATTAAAATTGAATTCTATTTACAGAATATCAAAAAAACTCTAAAGATATAATCAGTAAAAATTGAATTCTAATACTATTAATAAAATAGAAGAATTGATGATTGGGTAGCATGATTTAATTCTTTTTGTAACCTAAAATTAAAAAATTTTATATTGATTTTTTACTTTCTAATTTTAAAAATAAATGAAATTCTTTGAACAATAATCAAGTTTAACCATTTTAACATTTGAAATTAAATAAGATGAAAACATTACTATATATTTTTATCTTGTTTAAGTAAAAGAAATACAAGATAAATGTTAAAAAAATGTGTCAAATGTTTTTCTCTTAAAGAAGGAAAGCTTGATTTCCATAAAATTAAAATTAATAATCTATTAATTTCTCAACATAAGATTTATTACATAAAAATTAAACGTATTTATTTAAGTTTTAGTATTAACAAATAAATAGCGAGATAGAAAGAAATAAAGCAAGAAAAGATGAAGAAGAAATAATCATTCTGACAAACAAATAAAGAAATACTTTGAATACTGTGTTAAGAGTAAAATAGAATATAATTAGATTGGTTTTAATATGTTTGTGGTTATTACTCTTTTCCAAAACTTTATATCTCAAATTACTAAAGAAAAAGAAATAGAAAAAAGATTAATCACATCAAAAAATCTTTTACCATAGAAAATTAATAATTTATTTGTTGTAAATAATTAATTTCTCTGTATTTCAATATGAGTACTTCCAAAAATAACTTAATTATTTTTTATTTTACATTATTAATACGTTGATTCTTTTGGAGTTCTTCAGATTAAAAGCACTCATAAAGCCATTTTTTTTTCTATTACAATAGAATTTATTTTTCTTAAAACTGATTTTATTATTTTTAGATGACTTAACTTTTCAAAAATTAAATGAATATATTGAAGACTTTCCTTTTAAAAGACAATTTGTAAATTCCATTTAATTAATTAAAATTTCTGGCCTCTTCTTTTATTCAAAGATAAAGATACTACCTTCATTAAAAAGTTAAGATATTCATTCAGTCTCTTAACTAAAATAGTTAAGATACCTTTTTTATCATAAACTGAACAAGTAAATACATAATACAATTAATTTAAAAGAGTATTTTTAAGATATAAAATCTAATATTTCATAAGTAAAGATAAATTTTGTTTTGTATGAACTTAAAATTTAAAAAATTTAAATAAAATGATATTTTTTGTAAATTAAAATGAGTATTTAGGCTTATTTTACTATAAATCACTAGAACTTTATAATTAGTATTAAAAAAAATAAAATTAACTTAAATTTATATTTAGATATCATAATTTATTTTAAATTATGCATTTAAAGCCATTAAAATTATTAATCTTCAAAGTCTCTATCTTTTCAAAAAAGAAAAATTAGTAAGCTCTTAAAATAGGGACAGCGTATTCGTCCCCTTTTTTTTGGCAGTAAATCTTGTAATAGTAATAATAGACACTAATTAATTTCACACCTAACATGCAAAGTTATACTTATTAGATATAAATATCAGTTTTAAGCCTTTTGTGTTATTGTAACAATATTATTAAGGGTAAGGAAATTAAATCCTCTGAAATCTGCTCATACGAGGATATTTTAGATTGAATATTTTAATTTCAGGTTGAATTGTTCAATCTTTAAAGGTTTTTTCATTATAATTTAAAAATAACAGGAAAAAATTTAAGTTGATAACAGCGAGAACAATTAATCATTAATAAGATATATTTGTAAATAAAAAGAAAATAAAGTTAAGAACAATTAAAGCCACGCATTAACTACAATTAAAAAGAATACTTTAAAGATGCTTTGAAAATCTGATTTTTTTTTTCCATCATTTAAAAAACAATAATATGAAAAAATACCTAAATTTGTCATTTCTTTTTAAACAAACTTTAGTTTTTCTAATAGCAAGTTATCTCCTTGGTTTACATTATTAAAAGTAAGCTAATATAAAAACTATAAGCATAACATTTTTCAGGTTAAATAAATAATTGTATTTGAGTGGCTTAAATTAGTTCAAAACAAAAATAATTTATCTTACTGGAAGAAAAATCGTCATGCATGACTTAATATAAAAGTAACTGAAATATATTTATTATTAACATTTTTGTTTCAAAAGAGAGGCTGTGTAAATTAATAATGTAAGTTCTAGTATTTATTTTCTAAGAAAATTGTATAATTAAAACAAAAAAACATTTGCTCTCTCGAAAATATTTATATTCGGTTAACTACACTTTTTCAAGAACAGTTTTGTTTATTTTTATGTAAGAGTGGATTAGCAATTAATAATCTTTTGATTAACTTTCAAAAAAAAGAAAAAAACTAACTTTAAGATTTGTATTATATAATAATTCAACTAGTAATCATAATTTTTTTGTAAGCTTAAACAATAAAAATATGACAGCTCTAATAGATCAACGACTTTTATAATACTATTTTCAAATTTATATTATTAACAAATTAATTAATTAATTAATATCTTACAAACTAAAAATTTACACATTGATCAAAATACTTAATTAATAGATAAGTACTTACAACTTTTTTATGCAAGAAATCTCTATTTTCTCTTGCTTTTGATCTCTCTAATCAAGTATTAAAATATAATTATAATAACACTATCCTATACTTAGAAAGCATTCAAAATTGTTAAATATGTGAAAAAATATAAAATATTAACTTGATGCTGTTTGATTTATTTGCTAATTATTTTTTTTAGGTAAAAATATTTGATCTAATATGGAGTATACAAATTAATGTATTTAATTTTGGATTTTATTTTGATCCTTTTTGATCATCGCATTAAATTTTGTATTAATAATATGTAAAAGTAATTGCTTTTGTCCATAGACTTTTGATTTATTTGAAAAATTTATTTTTATTTCTAACATTTTGAGAAAACTTCAATTTCTGTAAGCCAACTAATGCAAAACTTTATTTATTTCTTGTTACATTGAATATAATTACAAAGTTTTTTTTTCTTTCTAAAAATATAAAAATCAAGCTAACAATCATTATTTGATAAACAAAATTACAAAGATAATTTATTGTATTATTTTTTTTTGCTTATTTTGGTAAATAAAAAAAAGGATAATTTATAAAGTTACTCTTTATGATATGAAATCAGTTTTAGCATAATGTTTTCAAACATATAGACCTTACATTATATATTTTTTCAATTCAAATAAGGCATTTTCAAATTTAACTTAATCAAAGGTAATTGTCTAAAAAAAATAAATATCATAATTAGTAAATATGAAGTGACCTTTCAAATCTAAAAAAAAATTGTAATTAATACATTTGTGATTGTAAGTGTTGTAAGCGTTTTTGATTTACCATTAGTTTACATAGATTTTACTATTGAACAAATAAAAAAGAGATTAAATCAAGTTTGATTATCCTTTTATTTCAAAGTTATTTTTTGAAGTAAGAAAAAGATAGCCCATGGACTTTTTATTCTTTTAGTAGTAAAATACAGGATTTTTTTTAGTTTTCATTATCTGTTTTTTAAATTAGTAATCTTCCTAAAGCTCATTTGTAATCAATTCGTAAGCGATTTTTATTACAATGACTTTTGATAAACTTACCTTGATAAAAGAATTCGGTTTTATTTTCAAATGTAAATTTCAAAATTTGATAAATAAAAAATTCAAAAATAGGATTTGATAATTTGAGTCAAAAGTAAGCATTAAGCAATGTTTGAGCTCACGGATAGTTTTAAGTAAAAGCTTAAATTTATTAAACATAATTAAAACTAATAGATTATGTTTTAATGAAGCAAAAAATATTTTAATAATGTTATGCAAAGATATCTGTTTTGATAATAAATTTAAAAGGTATAAAAATGAATACTGAATGGATAAATTAACTAAAATTAAATAGAAACATGTTACATATAAAAGAAATAAGGAGTTAAATGTTAGGCAGTAAATATAATCTAAGAAATAAAGGATTACTTACATTTATTTCTTGTAATAAAATAAATTAATTAATTCAATTTATGTAAACTAAATATGGAAGAGGAAAATATGAGGAGGTTGAAGAAATTAGCTGTTAATTTTTTGTTAATTTAGAAGATTTAATTCATATAAATATTGACAAATAAATACGTTTATATAATTTAGTACAAAATTTTGTTTGGATTTGTTAATAAATTAATTGTTTTTTTTATATAATAAATTATTTTGATAAATACAATCATCCCAATCAACTCAATCATCAAATAATATCCCTTTAAATTCTACTAATTTTTTCCAATAAAATGTAGTAAAATTATTTTCAACACATAGATATTCTTGTATTTTGTTTGATATTGTTCGATTTTTTATTATTTGATTTACATTCAAGCTTAATTGAAGTAAATTTAATGCAGAAAGATATGTTCAAACAAAAGGGATTAATTAAGTAAAAAATCTGGACTATCTATTGTTTTTTTACTAATTATATTTGATGATAATGTTTGTTTTTTGTTTGTTTGATTGATTAATTGATTGCTAAATACCAGTGAAATTTTTTAAATTAAATTGAATTGAATGATAAATAATTTGGTTATTAGTATTTTGTTAACGAAATTTTAATTAATATTTTGCGAATTACGAATTATTTTGAGAAATATCATTTAGATTAGAAAGGAGATGCTTCTATAAGCACATTTATTTAAACTTAAAAGTGATAAATAATACTAAGAATCTCACTTTTAGAGCTAAAAATGCTAAAGCAGTAGAACTTATGTACAAAAAAATGCCATCTATTTATTTGAGCTCCTAGATTAAGTAGATATTGAGAGCCAGTAATTTTTAAGCTGAGAGTTTAGTTTATGTAGTGTATAATAAATTTAGATTGGTTAGTATATTAAATTTATGTATTTGAAAATAGATTATTGTTGGTAGAAAATATATCTATTATTATTTTTTATATTATTGGTTTGCTAAAAAGATATGCGAAAGCAAATTAAGTAAGTGAGTTCTAGCAAAAATAAATATAGCGGAAAAGTTAAGTATAAGGATTGAAAGGATAGTTTTAGTAAATAAGTGCTCAATCTAATCAGAGCTGATGAGAAAATAAGGAAATAACTCAGAAGATCAATCAACCAGTTTTATAAATATTTCATTTTTTTATTCAAACTGATTGAATTGAGCTAGTGGATGATGATAGAGAATCGCTTAAAGTTGAAATAGTTGAGACAGAACCAAGAGTAGGAGTTTGTAAATTTGAATCTGATTTGAAATATTCGCTAAGCAAGAAATACTTTATTTGATTATTTCTGCTGCAAATACTGCAACATTCATAGCTCTTTGCATTCTTTTGAAGTTATTCCATTTTTATCTTAGAGTTATTGATGCGCTTTTAGAAATTACCCATAACACGCAAGATTTCTTTGTAATAAGGAGTTTGGTAATTTTTTTTGGCATAATTATAAGATTCAATAGCCATAGCGTTGTCTTTTTAATATGAAGGATTTGTGTCTTCCATGATTAAATGCAATTTTTCGCAGGCATCATATATTTCTTCACGGGCCTTTGAAATTTCGTTGCTCAAGTCAATATATTAGTTGTAGAGATAATGGGCTTAGTTAGCAGCCTATGCAGTTGCAATTGACATTATTAAGAGATTTTTCAATATTTCGATATTTTTTAATTTGTAAATGAGTTTTTTTCTTCTTTAAAAACAGTGTTTGGCTTTATGAGCCCTTTTGAATTTTTTACTTTTTTGAGTTTGAATTTTATGGTTGTATTCTAAAGAGAAAAGAAGTTCTCTTGAGTAATGAAATTTATTCTTTTTGATTTTTTTTTTTTAATTAATTGTTATAAAAATATTAATTGCTTGGATTTTGATTTTAGATGAGATGCAAATGATTTTTTATATGTAAAGAAAGGCATAACTGGTGAGTCTTTTAATTAGCTTTTAGCTTATTTTTATTAATTTCTTAATAGGTTAAATCTTGGATGATTTATTAACATTAAACAGATTTCATCATAGCATTTCTTTTACCCATCTTCTTGGATCAACCTTAATAATTAATTAACAATTAACTACATCTAAGCAAAAATTTTTTGTAAGCAATTTTAATTAAAAGTCACCACCCCCATCAATTTAATCATTAATCTTAAAGAAAGAATAAAAAGTAAACATACCTCCCCCGTTGAATTTTTTAGAAATAAAAATCGTCGAACAGATCATGAAAAGTGTATAAATTATAATCATTGTAGGCAAATCGAGCTTTTAACATAGACAGTCATTTAATTAATCTAGCAGCCTGAAAAACTTCAAAAAGAACTAATTATCAAATGTTAAAATTTGACCTAAAATTCTCAAACAATCAGCAATATAAATGAAAACCTTAAAACTATATAATTTAAATTGCTTTTTCTCTGATTTATTTGTTCTATCTTCTTCTGCTTTCAAAGTTTTTAGCACAAATTATGTTTTCATTTAAATTTAAATTCTCAAATAAGACAAAGCAAAATCGTTTTGATAAATAGATAGGTTTTTTGGGGGCCTAACCAAAGTATCTGCTTCTTTTGTTAATAAAAAATTGTGGTGTTTGTGATATATCAACATTCTAAAATACTAGTTTCGAATAGTATTAACTGAAAGATTTAAAGATTCAATTGTCATTAATTGAAGCAAAAAAATATTCTTTTTGTTTGAAAAAAAAAAAACAACTTGAAATACATACACACTTACATAATAAATCAACATTAATAACTTCTGTTTAAAAAATTAATTATTTGCAAAGAAAAACTAGACAACTTTTTAGTTGTTAAATATTAAAGTAAACAAATAAAGAAAATTTAATACAAATATAGATAAATTACGTTAATTATTTCTAGTAGTCCGCTAAGTATATTATTTATAAGTTTTAAACAAATGCTTTCTAGATAGACACATACTAGTCATTTCAAGAAATAATGTATTTAAAATCTGAATGATTACTGAATTTCTTTAAACCATGTGCCACATCAATGAATCAATGAGGCGCCATAAAAATTAATTCTTAAAGTTAAATTTTCAGAAAAATCAAATTAAAAACAATATGGTGTTACTATGATAATGTTAATCACTAGTACTATTTTTAACAAAAATTTAATAATTCTATATTGCTACTTCTTCTAAATTAAAACAAAATTCAATTATATATGAGCTCACACTGCATAAAACAAAAGAAAAAATGAGTAATTTTAAATATTTTCTAGCAAAAAAAATTTTAAATTGGTAAAATAAAAATATTGTATGTCTAATAAATTTACTTTATTAGCTTTTTAATTTATTAATTAGAATTTTTATTAATAGATGTAACAATCTCTCTAGATGTTTGATTTTTTAATTCTCAAATATTTCTTTTGATTTGTTTTTCAATTTTTATATCACAATTAATATTCTTCTTAAGGAAATTATTGATAAATTTCCTTCTTTTAGTCTTACTCATCTCTCTATTCATTTCCAACATTTTAAATTTAATGATCGAAATTCAAATAAAATTTCTTTTTTTAAAACAGATTATTTCTTTCAGAATTTTGGTTCTATTTTTATGAATTAAAACACAGAAATAATGTTTGCTAACTTTATTTAATCTGAAATTCAAACAAAGTTTTAGATAAATAAATAAGCAGCAAAGACATAGTATTATTTTCAAGTCTATATTTTAACATTCTAATCCAATTAAACAGAGGAGATTTATATTATTTTAGAAGTTTGAAAAATGATTAATTCATTTAAATAACTTATATTAATTTTAATTAAGTAGTTTGTTGAGGTATTCCCCTCAAAAATTCAAAGACAGACAGACAGACCATCTTCAATTTTATTGCAAATAAATTTCATTTAATAAAAATATTTAAAAAATTGATAATTTTTAATCAGTGATAACCTTTTGTTTTGAATTATTTTTGCATCAAAATTCAAAAATTATTATTTAACCACTCAAAATTATTGAACCTTCTTTCAAACAAAAACCTTCTTTTTAGATTATATCATTTCAGTTTTTATTCATAAAAGTAAATTAAAAAATTAAATAAATGTTTAGAATATTTATTTATGCATTTTATGATTCTCTTTTTATCAATTGTTATCCAAGAAAATAATATATTTTTTATCAAAAAAAGTAATCAAATTTTTAATCTTTTTAAAGAACTAAGTAGACAATTAATATTAGATTATTGAATTTATAATATCATGATAGTTTTTACCATAGAAATCAAACAGTATTTTAATTAAAACTAAATAAAACAAATATTATTTATTGTATTTTTAAAAATAACAAAAAACTATAAGTTAAAATTGACTTTTAAAACTTTAAATTCTTGCTTACAAATGTTTTTAAATTAATAAAATTGCATTTATTAATTTATTTGTAAAAGAATATCTCTTTTTCTCACAAAGCAATTTTTTTATTAAATTTCTTTTTTAGTCTTTCTTTAGCTCTTTAATCAAAGCTATTGAAACTCAATATAACTTAAAAATTATCATGTACAACTTGCAAAAAGCTTTCAAATCTTTCAACTGACTCATCAGTCAACTAATTTAATGATAAATTAAGCATAGATAAAGTACTATTCCTCGTTATTGCCCATTCTATAAATTAAAAAAAAATATCACATTAATTTTTTAAAATCAGCCTAACTAAATAAATAAATGTTTGGTTTTGACAGCTTGAGATAAACCCCACTTTAAATTGTATTAATGTATATTTATGAATTTTTATTGATATTGTAAATTTGTCTTAATTTTTATTTTTTAGTCAATTAGACGATCAGCTAGCTAGATAATCAATTAATCAATTATTTATCTTTATATGTATCAAATTTTTAATTTACTTTTTAAAAAAACCTACAATCTCTTTCTTTAAAATTAATTTGTAAGCAAAAGATAAATAGTTAAAACAATAAAACAGTAAATTTGTTATATGAATTTACTTTGCTTCCAAATAAATTAAAAGTTAATCCATTAAAAAACTATTTATTTGCCTTACAAAATATTCTTTTACAGTTAAAATAAAATTAAGTTAATGTAAATTATGCTTTTAAGCTTTTTCCCTTCCTTTATAAAAAAAAATAGAGAAGTCATTTTTTAATCCAAGTTATAGCTCATTAATATATAAATTTTTTAAAAATTACTTTTTTTAACACTTGTAAATATATTTAAAATATTTATTTCAGTCAAACTTTATGATATTTTTGGTCATATTTTTACTTCGCTATGTATTAAAAATTTTTATGGATTCTAGAAAATAGTTTTTAACATTTTGCTTGCTAAACATATTTTTACATAAAATTTAAAATCATATTTATGTTTTTCTTTTATTTGGATTGTTGAGCATCTAAAAAATATCATGAAATATTTTTGAGAGGTTGTTACCATAATTTATTTATCTTACACAAGTATGATGAAATAAATATATGTTGATGTTTTTGTTTTATCAAATAGAAAATTTAGCTAAGCAGAGTTGTTTTTGAAGTGAATTTATTCAAGCTTTAAAAAATTTAATGAATCAATTTACTATTTTCAGTTATCTATTCAATAGCTTCTAGTTCTGGGACTGGTTCTGCTTCTAATAATTTTTTTCCTTTTAGCTTATTGATTTGAATAAATAAATTATTACTAAGAATATTTACGAAAAATTAAAAAAATACACAATATTACTAACAATTTATTTATTAAGAAAAATATTTAAAAATCTTTTATTACTTTCCCAAAAAAAAGTTTTGTAAGAATTAAAATTAAACTATTATATGTGAAACATACCTTTTTATTACGCTCTATGATTTGATCTCTTTCTTTCTCAGAATTTCTATATGCCTAATATTGTTCCTCGCTCATTGGGTATTTTCCTATACTAATTAATATTTATTCAATTTAAGAAACATTAGATATTCCATTTTTGCATAGACCCAGAGTTGTTAAGCTCTTGTTTTTGTATATCATTTTGCCAAGTTACTAGAATCCTAGTGATTTACATTTTTAAAAATTTGAATAACTTTAGTTGTAATTAAGAAATAAGTGATCTATTATAAAGTATATTATAAATTAAAAGAACTTTGTGATGCTAAAAAAGAACCACTTAAAATTTTCAAAATAAAAATACCTTCTATTCCTATTTAGTTATCATAAAGATCTAGGAATTTGATATTAGAACTAGGAGTGGTGGTACTTGGAACCAGTTATTAAGAAATTACTGAGGTCATTTCGTCTTAGAGACTGTTGCATCTAAGAATTAAGTTGTCGATATAAATAGATTTAGAAACAGTTTAGAAAAATAGTGTTCTTTTTTATGAAGAAAGAAGATTATTCCACTCAAAAAACAACTTCTTAATTTTCTAGCTCGCTAAAAAGTTTAATAAAAAAAGAATTTTAATATGAACGTGGATGTATGATCTATCATTTTTCATCTTTTAAAATTAATAGTAAAATAAAATAATTTAGAAATGAAATAATCTTTTAAAATTAGTCATTTGTTTCTATTATATTTCAATTTTTTCAGATCTCTATCATATGGACTTAACTAAGCTTTTGATTTTGTTATATGTAAACATTTTTAAATTTCTCCAAGCTTACTCTATGAGCAGTAAATTTGTTTTTAAATCAATTATAACGCCAGGCTTAATAGGTTCTTGTTTACCAACATTTGATTTGATATATCTAAGCCCGTAGTAAAAGTTTAATACATTATTAATTCATTAAAATTTTTTAATTAAATCTAATTCTAGCTTACTAATGTTTGAAATAAAATATAATACCTTCAGAATTAAAGAAGGAAATAAGTAATTCAATAGTCTCGTCATCAAGCATATTATTATGCAGCCTATATAGTTCATACAAAAGAGAGTAAATAAATGAGTACTAACTAATTTTATTTTTTGAATTTCATTCTTTTATAGACAACTCACAAAGATAGCTGGTTGCATAATTATTAGTAAGATTACATAATTAATGATAAAAACAAAATATTTTCAAATAATATTTCAGCTTTGATAGTCTAATATGGATATAAAAAACATATTTTAAAATTAGGCTAAAATTTACATTTTTAATTATATTTTTATTAGATTTCAACGCAGAATAATAAAACTTTATAACTAATAACTTTATTCATCTATTATTAAATTTTTTTAGATATAAATTAGTCATTATTATAATTTTTTAAGATACCAATAATGTAAAAGTAAAAATATTCAAAATTTTTTTCATTTTACTTGAAAATATATTATCACATTAAAAAATATTTGAATCAATATTAGATTAGTTAGATTATTCATAAATTCAAGCTATTTTTTATATTGCATCATTGGTTTTTAATACTTGCTTCAATTGTAGTATGTTGAAAAAATTGTATTTATTTAATACTATGCTTATTCTTTTAATAAGAAATTGAAATAACATAGTTAATAAAATGAAAATTAACGCTTTTTAAAAGTAGATTAATTTAAAACTCCAGTGAAACAATATTTTAAATGAATAATTAATTGCATTAAAGTTGGATGAATATAAATTCAATAGAAAATAAAATCTAATTTAATTTAAGAGTAATATGCTAATTACCACATTTTTTGAATTTATTTGCTTTAATTAACTAAAAAGTAGTCTGAAAATGCAAAATATGCTAATTTAAAAATAATTATTATGAATTTTTAACTGCATGTAATTACTTTAGTGTACTTATGTTGGTAAATGGAAGCTAAAATATTATCATTTTCATTGTAAGATAATCTATGCGCTAACCGCTTATCAGCAAATAAGGTAGCATTTCTTGTTTTATTTCTTCTTCACTTTCCGGTAACTCTAATTCTGTTGCTTTTTTTGGATCCTTTGCTCCTTGCTAAATATTTTCATCCTTTTTTGTTCCTTTTTTTTGATCTTCCTTACCAGTTGCTGCGTTTCCCTTTTAATCATCTTTTTTTTGATTTTTTGGATCCACTTGGGGCTAAACTTAATTCTTCACATTTTTTGAAGATTTAGCTATTTCATCTGCCTCTAATTTTTTTTTTTAATCATCTAAATCTATTTGCTTCAATGTCTTCGCTTCCATCTATTCATCTAAAGTAACCTGTTTAAAAAGAGGATGAATTTTGCTTCCTTTTTTAGATTCATAAAATTCACAAAATTATTTGAGTTAGGTTCGCAAATAAAAATTTAAATATGAAGAAAAATTCTTACCTATGCTTTAGCATAGAAACTCCATGTTTGCGTATATATTATCATTCATTTTTATTGATAATTCCTTTTGAAAATTCAAGAAAAAGGCATCAAATAATTATCTATCTTCTAAAGAATATTGCTAATATTTCCAAAAGAGAGGAGCAACTTTATCTGCATTGTAGACAGGTACAATCTCTATAATTATACATAAAACAAAGATAATATTCTCTTAATTCAAGTAAGTTTAAGATTTATTAAATATTGCTATCTTACACTTCAATTCATCTTTCTTCTTGGGAGGCATCTTAACTAATAGGAATAATTAATAACTTACTTTCTTAACAGCTCCTTTCTAATTAACTTTATAACTTACAATAGAACAGCAAACTAATAATTTCCAAATTATCAAAATACAATCAAACAAACAATAATTAAAAAAACCATACAAAAATTAAAATAAATTATTATTAAGTATTTTAAAGTTAAATATTTTTTCAAATACTAATTCAGCAAAAACAAAAATAAAATTATTAAATTAAAATTATTTATTATTACAGTAATTTAAAATAACAATTAATTTAAGAAATTAATTCATAGTAATTTAAAATATTTAAATATTTTAATTAATTTAAACATTCTTCAGTTAAGCCAAATCTAGTTTACATTTAATACTTAAACGAAAATAAATAAATATTTTTAGTTTGCTTAACTACGATCACGCAGATAACTCTGCTTTATCAATTAATTATTTTTACATTAAAATTTACACATAATACTAATGACCTAATAAATTATTCATTGATACAAATATTAATTGCTATAAAATGTTAAAACATATAAAAGAATATTGTAAACCCAATTTAATCATTCAAATAAGCTAATAGGAATTTTATTTTTAAAGATAAACACTACTTTATTAAATTGGACATATCCACTCCCATTACTTTTGAATTCGATTAAATCAAATCAAGGGGTAGTACTTGCATATTTTTTTTTATTCCTTTTCAAATGAATAGCTACATCTATAAATATTTGCAAATATTGATTCATTATATAATAAATTATTGCACTAATTCTGGTAAATTACTTAACTAGAACTCAAAAAATCTAAAAATCAATGTTTTAGTTAGTTACTAGCAAACTTTATCATTAGTTAATTACTAAATGTAAAGATTTAGGGTGTAATATGTAAAAAAAAATTTTAATTTGACTTTTATTGTAGAAAGATATGTTAATTATTTTCTTGTTATATGTGATGGTATTTGACATAATTCTTTCAAAGTCAAACTTAATTAAATAAGAAAAATATACATACTCTTTAAAATTTACCTTTAATTTTAACCTAGAAATATTTTTATTTTTTATCTTTTTAGTTTTAGGTGTTTGATTTATAAAAAAATCCAAACATTTTGATTACTTTTAAATGCATTTGTTTTTCAAAAAAATTATTAGTTGACAATATTTTTTTAATTTTATACTGATAAAATTAAGAACAATTTTTGCAAAAATATGGATGATACAACTTTTTTAAGTATACAAGAACAACCAGTGAATACAATATGATAAAGATTATTCTTTAGTTATAGAATTTTGAAAAGTTATACTTAAATAAAACTAGAAATTAATTACTACTGAACTATTTTGTCTTAAAATATTTGAATATTACAAAAAAAACTAAATCTTATAAAATTGAAAATACATCAACTTATAATGGCAGAATACTGTTTCTAGTTAAATTAAATTTACAATCTCAAATCGAGAATGCTTATTAAGACATCAAATTAACTAAATAAATATTAACTTACATTAACATTAAACATAAATAAATAAGAAAAATACTTAATTAAATATGTAATCTAAATAAACTAAATTTATTTTAATTGAATAGTAATTAAATTTCTTTGTTTATTAACAATCCAAACTAAATTTATAACTTTAATTGCTAATAAACAAAAATATCAGTTCAAGTAGTAGAGTGTACTTAAAAATTTTAAGAAAATAGAATTCTTTTATTCTATTGTAATAATTCAAATACTTAAATATCAATTATCTAAACTTGCAATTATATGTAATTTGTTACATAATATAAAAAATTCTTATTTTTATTGAGATGTTTTAGTAAAATATATTTAAGAATTTTGTTTAAATCTGAAACAAAAGAATTTACATAGAGCTTTAAAAAAAATTTAATTACCATTTGCAGTAATAAATATTCTTTTACAAGCTAATAAAAATTTATATTCTTGAACTCGAAGATACTTTAACAACAAAAGAGTAACACATATTTCCTTATTGATCACTATTCTTATTTTCAATTAAAGAATGATAAAAAAACTAATAAAAAATTAGATAATTAAAACCCATCTTCAGAATTTAATAGGGACTTGAATAAGGAAACAAGGTAATTATTAGAATCAAATTAGTCCAAAAATTTAAATGCTATTTTGAATAAATTTAGAGTTTGTTGTAGAATTATTTATAATAATCTCATCATTTAAATTTTTATTTAAAGGATTTCTTATTATTTAGTGTTTTATTTTACTTTTTTATAGTAAATGTGAAAAATGTAAAACAAATCTTAATCTTTTTTATTTTTAATAAGCTTTCATATTGTTTTTTTTTGAGTAAAACTGTTATAAATTAGCTTGAATAAATAAAATGTGGACTATGCTTATTAATAATAATTTTGAATTAAAAATTTTTTGTTTGGAATTGTATTTCAATTTTTTAAGGGCTAGGGAATAAATGTTGTTATTCTGATATTTGATCTTACTTTATTGTAAATTCATGTTGTTATAGAGTGTGATAGAATCGCTGAATATTATAAGTAAATTTGTAATATCAATGATAATAATTTGATTCTTGAATAAAAGCTTGAATATTGTTTTAAAATCCAATTTTTATTTATTGTGAGTAAAATGAAGAAATATCTTTTTAAAAATTTTGGTTACTAAATACCCTCAAACATTATTTACTATCATAGATCGATATAAGTCTTTGTAATTATTTTTATAATTTCCTCGTAAAAAAATTAGTCTGCTAAGAAATTGTATGATTAATTATCAAACTGCATACTACTCTGTTTTTATCAATAAAGTAGGCCTTTTAAATCAAATATTTATTATCTTTCTATCATTACTTTAGTTCTTGTAACCAGCAATTCACTTATTTTATGCTTAAAATAATTATATTACTTCATTGTAAAATAAAATCTTTTCAATCTTAGTAAATGTTTCAGGATAAATTTATAAATTTATTAAAATTTTTAAACTAAAATTTAAATTTTGTTTTTTTTCTTTTTCATTTTTTCTATAGATATCTATAATATTCTCTGCTATAAAAATGTTTTTAAATAATTATTTGAACGCTCCTGATGAAATATTTTGAAAGATAAATTATTTTCAAGACATATTTTCCCTAAATAAATAAATGTATCATCAAAATGTGATTAAATCATATATAATTTTAAAGCTTTTATGAACCTATTTGATTGCTTATTTTGAAAAATGAAAAAATATTATGAAATCAAAAAAAGTTAATCTAGAGCTATTGTTGCCAAAAATTTTACAAAATTTAAATGTTGATTGGAATAAATACTATTTTGATATTACTTAAACTAAGTATCTATCCTTATAGTAAAACTCCTTCAATCATTTTATTTTGCTAGAAACTGTATGAAAAGAAAAAAGTAGAATCAAATATTGTGAGTAAAAATATATAAACTGAGAGATAGGCTAGGGTGGATATTTTATTAGATTTAATTTTGTTTTGTTAATTTACTACAAATATAAAATGCATACTTAACTTAATTGATGAATTTTCAGTATTCTTGATATGATCATTAATACTAATTAATAAAGAGGCAGACCCTTAAAAAATTAAAAAATTAAATTAAGCTAAATAAGTGAGTTATATTTTATACGTTATTAAGAGCTGTTATAGGCTTTTTGCATATTAAGTTGTATGTTTTAATATTTGGATGATGGTTTAAACTTTCGTTCTACTGAAGCATAACATTTCGGTTATGCTGATTGAGGATATCTTAGTTAAAAACTGACAAATAAATACTTTTTTCCTATAATGTTGTGAAAATAATAAATGTATTTAATTGAAAAACAAAGCAAGCACATAAATTTTGAAATAAAAATATACTAATTATTAACTATGAGAATACTAATTAAAAATCTATTTTTAATACTTCATTCGTTCAAATTGTCTTGCAATTTTTAAACAATTTATTTTCTAACTAGAAAAATTCTATTTATAAACAAATATCAATTAAATTTATTTACATAAAGTGATCATCTCATACTATTTTAAATTTGAAAACTGTTTGTGTTTTCAATTACAAGGAGTGGCTAATTAAGGAATCAATCTAATTAAATTATTTAAAGTCCAAAAGATGCTTCTATATATCAGCGTTAGTTCCTTTAGAAAAAATGATTTGATTGACTTAAAAATACAAATAGTAAATAGGAAATAAATAGCATTTTCAATTTAAAAAAAAGTTTTTGATGGTCAACAAAATAATAAAATGAGTTTACCTTAAATTCAATAAATTTTTTTAGTGTTTAGAAACCATAAAAATATTTAAGAGGGAAAAATAAAAGAAAAATATTGTTAATATAATAAATTTTATTAAATGTGTTTACAAAAAATTTTGTGGTAAAAACTAATCTTATTATACAGTTATAATTCGAATGTATGTCCTATCTATTCTAAAAATATAATTGGAATATACTTTTAATCGATGTATGAATAGTACATAAAATAGCGTAACAATTAGCTAACCATAATCCACTCACAGTAAAAAAAATTTTAAGTTATTATACAATCATAATTTGAATCATTGTTTGTTTACTCGATACTAAAAAATAATTTGAATATAAATTCTATGAATGTATTAATAATACATAAAATAGAGTAACTATCAGCGAATTATAACTCACACTTAGTAAAATATAGCTATTACAATGTTATAATTCGAATTTATACACTCACTATCTATTCTAAAAAATAGTTCGAATATACTTTTAATCGATGTATGATAAATAAATTAAAGTAATAAATAAGCTAATTATTATTCATGAAATGTAAAAAAAGCGTAGTTACTCTTAAGAGTTTTTACCTGATTTCTTATTTTTACAAAAATCTTTTTCCTAAAAATTTTAGATAAAAATTAACAAACCTTGTAAATGTCTTGTTTGGGATATGAATAGAATGAACCAAAAAATATTTGTTCGTTTTTCAATTCTAATAATTTTAATTTTACTTTCTGATTAATATTCATTGTAAATTTTGACCACCCATTTTTTGACCATCTAATCAGACAGACAATATTTTTAACTAATGGATAAACAGATAAGTATTATCAAATCAAATTTGGATTTAATCATTAAATTATTCAAATAATATTTAGACCATTAGTTAAAATTTTTATTATACAACTGCTTATTTATTTTTTATTTAAAATTCCATTTAAAGTATGTAAACTAATTCCGTTTTTCAATTAAAATAATTTCTACTAGATTTTTATCATTATTGTACTACAACTAAAAATTAAATTTTACTTCAGAACGTTTTTATTTAGATGTAAAATTATAAAATTGCTAAAACCCTAAATAATTCCTACTCACTTTGTTTACCAAATAAAACAATCTATTTTATTATTATTATTATTTGGATTTTAATTAAATAACATTTACAAATCATAATTTTTTGTTGCTCTGATTCTTTTACATTTGCTAACTGCAGTTATTGCGAATAAAAAAATGTAATCTTATTAATCTAAAAAAAAACTTATTTTTTTACATCATTTAACGTACTTATATTATATATAAATAAATTTTTTCTGTAAATAAATAACCATTAAATTTCTAAACAATATTTTTAAAACAGAAAATTATTAAAATATTTAGTTCTTTAAAAAAAAAATATTATTTAAAATATGTGCAAGATTTTATATACAAAAAATAAAGATTTATTTTTTTAGAATGAATAAATTAACGAATATTTTTTAATATTATTATTGACTTCGAACAAAAAATTAAAAAATACAATTAGTTTATAGAAAAATATATTAATTATAGTTAATAGGATCATAATTTCTCTTTTATTCTTCAAATATTGTTCAAAAAAGTTGTAATATTTAATTGTGAATATAAAAATAAATTCCCATTATGATTTACAAAACATAATGATAAAGTTTAAGTTACCCTAAAATATT
Organism: Tetrahymena malaccensis 436; assembly: GCA_000231845.2. Classification (NCBI taxonomy): domain Eukaryota; phylum Ciliophora; class Oligohymenophorea; order Hymenostomatida; family Tetrahymenidae; genus Tetrahymena; species Tetrahymena malaccensis. The sequence goes on along the minus strand of JH720021.1, from coordinate 171,413 downwards.
ATTTTTAGAATTAAAAAACTCTTAATTATAAATTAAATCTTAGCATATTATTAGTATATCTATATTAAAATGTGTATATCAATAAAATAATATTTTATTTATCTATTAACTATTCCTAAATAAATAAATCGCTAATGATGGTTATCTATTATTTGAAAAATTAAAAAATAAATTTCTACTTATTTTAAATTTTAATTATCATAAAAAAAGTTTTAAATTTTAATCTATCAAATTTAAAAATTCTAAAACAAATTAAAAATGGAAACAAATTAATTAAGAATTATTGGTTTAAAGGTTTGTTATTGGAGGTATATAAAATAAAATATAGAGGGAAATAATTTTAATATGGGCTTATTTAATCACTTTTATATTTATTTACGAATAAAAGAAGTTTAAATTTTTAATATTTAAATTAATCTTAAGAGTATCTATTTTAAAAATAATTAAAATGAATATTAATTATATTAAGAATGAATTAAATATTTTTAAAGAAACAAACCAATCTTCATAAATTTAACATTTTCTTTTTTTAAAATCGAAGAAGAAGAAGATAAAAAGAACGATGAACAACAAAGGGAAGATTTTTCATATTTATTTTGTCAGCAAAGATAGGTAAATATTTAATAGTGGGAAATGTTTTAGATATAAGCTATTTAAAAGGAGGTGGGTAGGTGGGTAGATCACATTTTAATTGTTTAGTAAATAAATAAGAATAAATTTCTATTTAAGGTATTAGCATTTAATTCATTTAATATTTTATATAGATAGATAAATAGAAATCAAATAGCAAACTAATTTGAAAAAATATATCTAGCGGGTTTAAATAAAATAAAATTATAGGATTGATTGTTAAATTATTTTTTAGAGTAGAAGTTATCATTTTATTATTGAGGAATGGATAGCAGTGGGAACGAGGAAATAAATATGGATCAAGATAAAAATAATCTTGAAGACGAGTATGGGTATGAAGATGATGAATACAATGATGAGGTTGAAGAAGATAATAATGCTAATGAAGCTAACTAAGGTTAAGAAGATGAAGGAGAAGAGGAAGAAGATGAAGGTGAAGAAGAAGAGGAATAAGATTATGAAAATAATTAAGTGCAAGACGAAAATGAATAGAATAATGAATATGATTTTGGTTCAGATAATAATGCTGAAAATGATATTATGTCTAACAAAAAATAAATTTAATCTTAATATAATAACAACAACAATCAGAGAGGTACTAGCTAGAATACTTATAATTAAAAGCAGTAAAGGATTGATGAGGAAGAGGAAGATGATGAAGAAGAAGATAGACAAATTTAGTAAGATGAGGAGGATGACGAGGATGAAATTGATGAAGATGAGGAAGAAGATGAGGAATTTGATGTAGTTTCTTCAAAGAAAAAACAAGCAAAGAGTAGGGTTTCTGCTTCAGGCAAACCATAAGTTTAAGTATAAAAAGAATAAGAAACTGTTTCAAGAACTAGAGGAGGTCGCTCAGCTAGAGGTTAAGCTTTAAGCAGCCAAAGTAATATGAGTACAAATGCTGCATCATAAAAAAAAAATGAATAAACTCAATAAAGCTTAAGGGCAAGCGGGAGATCATCAACTAGAAATCAGTCTCAATAAGACATGAGGCTACAAATGTAATAATAGGTAAGTTAACCTAAGACAAGAGGAGGGAAGTAGCCACCTTCCAAATAAGATACTATTCCATAGAAGAAAGATGTAGTTTCTTCAAGAAAAAGAAATGAGCCTTAATAGCAATAAGATTACGACGAAGATGATGAAGACAGATAACAAAATGCTATGGAAGAAGAGGAAGATTAAGATCTCGAAATGGAAGAAGATGAAAATAAGTAAGAAGGAGAAGATGATGAAGATTTAGAAGATGACGAAGTAGATGAAGACGAAGAAGATGATGATGATGAAGGAGAGGAAGACGAAGACGAAGGATAAGGTGGTTCAGTTGAAGGAGGTAAAAAGAAATCAAAGAGAAAAGGTGGACTCGGAGGAGATAAAAGCCAATCATAAGACTAATAAGATGCTAAAAGTTAGTTGAGCTAAAAATTAGCAAATGAAAAAAAGAAAAATGAATTTTGGAAGTATCGTCATAAAAACAAAGAAGAGAAATGGAGAGCTCCTTAGTAAGAAATGAGACCACTCAATAATCTTGATGAAGAATCTGTTTTAAGATATTCTATTGAAAGAGCTGCTAAATTTAATGAAGAAATCCTCAGTTAGTAATTTAGAGTTTCTGAAATTTTAAAATTCCATGAAAAAAATAAAATGTAGTAAAAATAAATACCTTTAGAGCATTAGCAATAAAACTAGGCCTTCCCATAAAATGTTCCTGTCATTGTGATGACAGAAGATGGCTATAAATATTTAGTAAACTATAATTAATTCTACCAGCAATCTACATTAGAAGAATTCATAAATAAAAATGTCTAGCATGAAAATACAGATTGCTTGGGAGATTTGTCCAAGTTTGGTATTAAAAAGTAACCGTTGCCTAAAAAGAAACCAATAAAAAAGAAACCTTCTAAAAAGAGCACATTTGGTGCAGACTTACTTTAGCAATATGAATAAGATTGAGGAATATTTTCAATCTTTTTGTATCTTACTAATTATTAAACATAATATACATACTTTCAAAATAAAAATATCTATCGATAAAAGCAATTAAACAAGCAAGCAAGCAATAACAAACAATCAAATAAACAAAATAATAGATTAATCTAATAAAAAACAAAGCATGAAGTATTTAACAAATAGCTAAGTTGATAAAGTTATTAATCATAGTAAAATTTTTAATTTATTTGTAAAAATGTGTATAAGCAGTCTATAATGTATTTGATTACTTGATTGCCTTCTTCTTTTATATTTAAATAAATAAAAAGTAATGAAAATAGCCATTTATTTATTTAAGTATTTTCATTTTAGCATGATGCTTAGGTTTGAAAATTAAAGAAATATTAAATAAACATCTGAATTTATTATTTCAAAAGTAAAACATCAAAATTTATCATTTAAGATTATCAACTTATATGAATTTTAGCAAAAATAAAAATGTTTTAATTAAATAAAATCAAAAAATGAATAAAACAAATAAAAATTTGTTTTTTATAAAAATATAGCTTTATATCTTTATAGCAAAAAACTCATAGATATTAATGATATCTAAAATAGATTATTAAACAAGATTAAGTAAGGTAAGAACTGAAGTTTATTTTTGCAGAAAAAGAAAAGAAAAAAAAGGAAACTTAAATGAATAAAATTATATTTCATGTGATTAATTTTAGAGTAATAAAAAAATATACATAAATAATTAATTTTATTTGATCAGCCAATAATTTTTATTTATTAAATTCAAAGAGAGAAAACATTAAAGTTGTTATTAATTATTTAATACTTTATGTTTTTTATTTTTTATTTTAGTGTTTTTCTGAAATTATTTTTGGAATTTTTAAAATAATTATGTGAATAGATATCATTTTCTTCCATTATAACAGGGCATTCTATTTTTACAGCCCATGCATTTACCACAACCCTCAACTTATTTATCTTTTAATCTCGTTTTAACTACATCTGTATCTACTGGTTTACCTTATTATCTTCTTTCTTCTTCTGTGTCTACTATAGTATCATGGTTCTACCAAGATCCTCCGCACTAACAAGAAAAACTTGTTTAAAATCCTGAGCAAGCACAGCCAGCCTTTGAACAAGGTCCTGGAGCTCCACTAATAAATTTTTAATTAAATTTAATAAATTAGAATAATAAATCAAATATTATAAAATCTGAAGATTATGTAATCAAAAAAAATAAAAAATTCAATTATCTTTTCATTAATTAAAATCTAAATAATAATTTTGTATTTTTTTTTTATAGTACTAATGAAAGCACATTACAGTTGCTTATTAAAAATAGGATTTTATAAAAAGTGAACCTATTTTATTTAAATAAATTATTTATTTTTTAAGAAATATTTTAATCCACTTTTGTATATTTGAATGATAGAAATGAAGGTTTTTTTAAGTAACTTGATAGGAAAATGAAAATAAAGTATTTTTTAGTTATTCTTGGAAGCTTATTTATAAAAAATGGTAATCTGAATTAAAAACAGTGGTATTTAATAATTGATTTACTGTATTTGAAGTAAATTATTTGTGATAAATGTTTATAGATTATTTAAGTTACTATGATTTATTAAAATTGATTCATCTTATTATTACATTCAAAATTTGTAAATTAAATCAAAAAAAACTAGTAAGTATAATTAGGAAATCTCTTACTTTGGATTATGGTCAATAGCTGTATGTTTACATTTGCACATCAAAAACCAACTTCCTTAATGATGTAAATACCTTTTAAAAAATAATGTTAAATTTTAAATATATTTTTTTGTTAATATCTAAAAATAATAAATTTTTAAATGAAAAAGAGCCTAAAATTACATAAAACATAATATAACTTCTTAAAATAAAACTTTTTTTGATAATTTATTCTTATTTTTTTCAGTATCATTTATATTTTTCAAAATGAAATTTAAATTAATCTCTATCTATATTTTACAAAGTAATATAGTAAGTGTAATAAATAATTTTTCACTTGAAATTTCCTCAAAAATAAAGGTTATTTACATTCCTACTCAAAAAGTTTTATAAAGGCTATTACATCGTAATTAAACGAAGACGCTTCATTAAATTAAAACTCTAAAAACGATTTAAGAAATATAGGGTAAGTAAGAATTAATTGATTTGATACAAATTAAACTATCCAGCATTTTTTTAATATTTGTCTACTTAAACTACTAAGCATTAAAAAGAAGGGAAATATTAAAAATATAATTCATGCCATAAAGAGATTTATTTTATAAATATCTGGTGGTATATCAAACTAACAAACAAATAATCATTTTGGTTAAAAATTCTATTAAACCAAATCAGGTATATTTATTCATTTGATAATGATTTTTTGAAATCTATAAGATAATCTTTTTAGTTAGTTACAGTAACCTTTATTGGTAATAATTTGTTTGCATAATGAATTAATAAAATAATACCTATATTTTCCACATTAGCATCCGGGTGCTCTGCATTTTATTTATTTTGTTTGAGAATCCCACCATTCATGAGTTTTAAAGTGATGACCACAAAAGCAAAGACATGGCGGTTTAACTCTTACACACTCTTTGAAGATATCAGTTCTTGCAAAGTGAACATAAACTCTATTTTACCATGACTCATGATACTTTTATAGAATTTCTTAGAATTATTCCTTGCTTAATTCTTTACCTCCATCAGCTTCTCCTACCAATTTATTATATGTATAATAGTTCATTTTCTTCTCTTCTTTTGGCTTTTAAATCGCTACTTTTTACAGTGATCCTATCCCCTTAGTACCAATTACAACTTTCTATTATATTGGAGGGAACTTAACTAACTATGAATATATTTTAGCTTGTATTAATTAAAAATCTTTATAAAATATTATTTTGCTCTACTGATATTTAAAGTAGATTTTTATACCATATTCTGAGTATTTTCAGAATAATTAATATCATAGTTGATCACAATCATATATAAAATTCAAAACAAATTGCATTATTTAATTTATAGAAAGTAAGGTTAAGCTTACTGGTTTCTAAGCTGGTATGTGATTAAGAGTAAATGGCTTTGTTGCCTTAGGAATGCTAGTATGCGAAATCTAATTGAATTCAGCCATCTAATTATAAATACATTCATTAATCAATCAATTTATTTTCTGGTTGAAATTTATTTTAGTAAAGATAAAATATAAGTAAATGGTAATAGTTCTTTGATTACTGATGATGGTGATCTCCTATTCTATTCTTTCACATAAATACCTTGTTTTTAAGGGGATTAAGATTTCCTATCCATTTATAATTTGTTAAAAAACTAAAAGCGATAATGAATGCTTGATTTATTAGAATTTAATTTGCTATCAATAGATATTTGATTAAGTTGCAACCACTATAAACAAAATCAATATAAAAAAACAATAAATTAAAATGAAAGATTAGCAATTTTCCAATTTATGTTTTATTGATATTTTTAAAATATTTTTTTTCATTTTAGAATGTTTAAGATTATTTTTAAAGTTCAAATATATCTAATCAATATTTTATTTCCTGTATCAAAAGACGAATGCAATTTTTGATAATAAATTATTTGCATTTTAAAACAATAGCAGAAGTGAAATTATTTTCCCTAAAATTAAAAAATAAAAAATATTTTTTTCATTTAAAAATAAAATTATTACTAAAAATTAAAAACTAAAATCTTTAGTTTCTTCATATTTTTTATTTCACTTAAAATATTTCTGAGCTCTTATTCATCAACCCTACAATTTCTTAATTCACAATTTTATTATTTTAAACTCTAAATAAATATTACTTAAAATTAGCATTCAATGATACAAGGTTATGCATTTTAGATACGATGTCTATAAATGACTTTACACCCTGTTTGCAAATCCAGTTTGTACTATATTTGTATAAAAAAATATTTAGTTTAAAATATATTTTTTCATTTAATTCACCAAAAGCTGATTTAAAGGTCTTTTAAAAATAGAAGCTGCTAAATCCCTTAACATAACTGAGTAATACATTCTCTTGATAAATTATTTGACCTTTTTTATACATTAAAAATAAATAATTATATTTTCATATTTGAATTTTACCCAAAATGCAAAACCAACTAGCTTAAATTTATGAATTTTATTATCTCCTATCCTAATACTGAAGTGATAGAGTCTGAAAATTTATTTTTTCTTGAAAAAATTATTTTAAAGAGATGCTAAAATAAATAATTTACTAAAAGTTGATCCTCAAGACTTATAGATTTGTTAACTTAGCAACTTTTTATATGAATTATATGCAACCCTCATCATTTATTTTGTTACTCCTATTTTTTTATTTGGAATTAGAAATAGAATAGTTTACCTTAATAATATTACATAATATCTAAAGTCAATTATTTTAAGTATTAACATTTACTGATCTCACTTCCTATCATCTGAGCACCCACATTTTTTATATTATTATTGCTTTTGTTTAATAAATTTTTTCTTTAATTTTAGTAAATTCAACTTTTATTTTTATTATAATTTAAATAAAAAATTTTTAATTTTTATAAATAAATAAAACAAATATTACTCTAAGTAGAGAGAAACGTTTTCAAGTCTCTTTAGATAGGTAATATTTTATATGATACTAATCACACTTTTTTCTCCAACGTGATTTTATCTTTATTTTAAATTTTTAATTAAGTTTAATTTTAATCTTTTAAATTTACGAAAGATTTAAGTCCAGAAAACTCAATTTTTTACAATTTCGAAGCTCTTATCCAAGTTATATGGCCCCAACAACTTAAATATTGTTTTTACTATTATCAAAAAGATGATTTATTTATTCATTAATAATATTTAACAACATAATTTTAAGAAAAAAAAACTATTTATATTCAGGTAATAAATACTTGTTAATACGAAACAAAGTAATATAAAATATTTAATTAGTTTTAAAAAAGGTAAATAATATACGATAGATTAAGAGTTAAACTAATTAGGTTTTTACATTTAGAGATATCACATATTAAAAAACATAATGCTGAGCTTTCTATTTTGTTATTGCTAAATAAAAAAATTGTTTTAACTAGTAAATTTGAAAAATTGTTTACACTAGCTAAACATTTATTTTTTAAATTTATGTGCAGTTATTAACCTAGTTCCAAAATTAAGGTAAACTTTTATCTTAAATTATTTCTCCTCTAAATTTGTATTAAGAAATCAAAAAAGAAATTTAATATTTAAATTAGTAAAAAAAGTTGTTACTATATGTTTAATGCTAAAGACTGTATTTTTTAGCATAAGGATATTTCGTATCCTAGCTATTTTAGCATATTAGTACTGAAAAAATTTTATCTTTTTTAATGAAAATTTATCCTAAAAAAGAATAAATAAACAAATAGAACTTAGCTCTTACTTTAACTCCAGGTCAAGATTATTTATAGATTGAAGATTGCTATCTTTTAACTATGCATTAATAAAATATGTTTTTTATCACTTTAAAATAAAAAAATTTCATACCTTATCTAAATAATGAAATTATTTTTTCATTTAATATTTTTTTACTTACGTATTTCAAAAATTTAAATTACAATAATTTGTAATTAATTACAACTTTTCAAAACTGGATCTTTATAGAAAACTATGTTTTGATAAAAGTAATATCAAATTAGTTTCTAAATTAGTATTTAGTGTAGATATTTTTTAAAATAGTGATACAAAATTATAAATATTGTTATAATTTTTTAATGTTAATAAAAAATGAATCTATCTATACTTATCAAATTAAATAGAATTAATTTGTAAGAATAATTTATTAATTCAAGCTATTTGTAAAATTTTGTTTTAATTGTTATTGAATTTTAAAAATTTAAACACGTATTAATTTTAAACTAATGACTGGAGAGTGGGTTTTATAGCAAGACTATGCTAAACCTCACACTGCTAAAACGAATTTGAATTTTCTCTAAAAGCATCCATTTTAGTTGCTGGAGTAGCCAGCTTAGTGTCCATACTTGTCGCCTATTGTGAATATATAGAATAAAATTTAGTAGAAATTTTTAAATTATTGTTTTGAGAATACGAACTTAATGATATTTAATTTACTTTAAAAAAATTTAAGTTAATGTAAACTATGTCATTTTTTCTAAAAAATTAAAATAATTATCATTAAAACCTAGTAAAATATTATAATTATTTAGCTCCTTTTAAAATAAATTAATCAAAGTAAATATTAGCTTGATTTTAAAACAAAATTAAGTAGAAATTGCAAATTATTATTTTGAGAATCGAAATTCAAGTAAAAAAGATATTTAGTTGATATTATTTTGCTTTAAGACTTAATGTTTTAGTTAAGCTTAGTCATTTTTTCTATATAATTTAAAATAATTTTTATTAAATCCATGTAAAAACTATTTTATTAATTATATCAATTTCTGTTTAAAAATTTAAACTAAATAAATCAAAATAAGAAATATTTGATAATAGATTTTAAATTCTTTTATGATTTTTTTAAATTAAATAATAGTTGAAAGATTAAAAAGCAATTTCTGCAAAAAATGATAGCTGAAAACTACCAACCTTTTATGTAAGCCTAATATAAATAAAATTTATTATCTTGTCAGATCCATAAGGGATCACCCTACTAATTTATTGAAGTTTACAACAAGAAAGTTCCTTAAACAGCTGTTTGCTGTAAATGTGTGACAAAATTTATGATGAAAGGAGAGAATCTACTATGCATAGATGATGTGATCTCATGTGAAAGTAAAACAGTGTTTCTTAACTGGCCTTTTTTAGAAAAGAGAGATGTTCTTTAAGAGTATTAAAATATCATTGAAAACTAGCAAGATGATGTTTGTCCCTTGCACATAATAAATGATTTCTTTAATGAAATGGAGAAAAAGGTAGTTGAAAAGATTGTTGGATGCAAAAAAAAAATTTTAGCAGATGTAGAAGAATTTTTTATGACAAAGGATAAACTGAATTCAATTTATAATAAAGTTTCTTAAAAAGAGCTTCTTTAAGAATAAATAAAAAATTTATGCGAAGGCAATAATTCCTTGGAAGAGCTAGATCAAATGATAAATAAATGCAAAGAAAAATATAAAGAAAACTAGGACATTTTGTAGCACAATTTAAATCTTTACAATCAATCATAGCAAATTTTATAATTAAAAGAACCTCAAATGTTTTTAGAATAAATTTTGCTTTTTATTGATCAGATATTTATGAACCTAACAAGCGGTAGTAATAAATATTCAGAAAAATCAACTATTTAAGAGCATATTTAAAATAATTAGAATATAGTAAACAAAATTATTTCATTAGTAAATAATCCAACTAATTATTGTAATCAGGATTTCATCACTTAACTCTCAAAATATTTGAATATTTATGCTCCTCTATTTAATCGTATTGACTTCAATTAAGTTAATGTTCCATCTTAAACGCCAATAAATTTTAATTAGATTAAAGATCCTCAATTCAAAAATTTAGAAATTTACATAAACTAGCTCTAAAAAATTAACCAAGTAACTATACTTGCAGATGACAGTGCTAATTAAATATCATAAAAGTTCAAATAAATGGATAATTTAATTAATGAATTAAATAAATCTAACGAAATCATAGTCAAACAAGAATCAGATAAAGTAAATGAAGTAAAAAAAAGAAATAATGTCATTACTGATAAAACATAGTCTTGCTACTTCATTAAATCTGCTGTAGATGAGTGTTCTTAAAATTATTAGTTTATTAACAGAAACGACGATATATTAGAATTAAAAAACTAAAGATAAGGATATTACATCTAAGCCTTCTACGATTAAATAATATAACCTAATAAAAAGTATGTAATTAGAATTCAGTTTGAGCCATTCAATTCCTAATAAAGAAATTACGAGATCAGTATAGGAATCATTTAAAGTAATAAGATAAATTCTAATTTCATCAATGCATCTTCTCTCTGCTTCACGAATAAAGACCAAGAATACTTCAATGTTGTCAAAAAAGGAAAATCTTTCAATGACGTTTCTTCCAGACATGAGGCAAAAATGAGAACCTTAGAATATCAAATGTGTTTAGAAGAGAAACACTTTTAGCTATCAGATTATCCTGGATATGAAAATATAACAATTGCTGGCGAAGAAAATCTACGCTAATTAGATTTAAATAAGCAATACATGTTTGGAATAGAGTATTATTCTATTGAAAAAATCAAAATTGTATTTTTAGCTGAGGTTTTAGCTTTTGTTAATGATTGATCTTAAAACAAATAAACTTAAATAAATAAAGAGGATGTAAAAAAAATAATTTGCTATAAATCTTTTTTTTGGAAGTAATAAAAAGAATTGATTAAATTATGAAAATATTTTTTTAATTAAGTCTTAGGAAAATATTTAAATTATTTATTTATACATACATAATGTTATTTATTTTTTCAAGTTTATTTTTAGATTAATGCAAATAATAACCCTCAATTTCCTAAAAATAAAAGAAATTGAATAGAAAAAAATATAAATAAATTTTTACTCTTTGAGTTGTTTTAAAGTTATTTTTTCATTAAAATTAGTAAAAAGTTAATTTTAAAATGTAAGAAATAAAAATATTTTTCTTAACAGAATAAATTTTCTTCATCAATTTATTTTATTAGAATAAGTTTTAAAAGTGTTTTATTATACAAAAAATAAAAAAATAATTAAATTATTATCATTTACTATTTTTCTATATGAAATATTAAAATAGACAGACAATTCAATACTTTTATCTTGTTATCTTTTTAGAATTCTTCTATTTTCTGATTATCATCTGTTTTTTTAATATTTCTAATCAGATAAAAAAGTTTTTTTGTAATAGAGTGAATGATGATATTACCTCCCAGATTAATAATCAGATTTTAACAATAACTATTCTTATCTTTTTAAAAAGAGGAATAAAGATTTCTTAGATGTTTGATAATTAATTAAAACAAAACAAAATTAAAAAACTTACATTAAAAAGTAAAGCAAATCAATAAAGACAATTAAACATTAAAGATTTAAACAATGTAAATTTTCGTTAAGACTCTAACTGGAAAAACTATCACTCTAGACGTTGAGGCCTCAGACAC